>BLKR01002963.1:0-167781 GCA_011170035.1 Teleogryllus occipitalis
ATACAAATCTATATAAGAGAATCCTTCATCAGAAATAACGGTAAATATTCTGTGTTTGTTAGTTTTAGTTTCTCTAATTTTGACAACTAAAACAGAACCTTCAGAGACATCATCGGTGCATATGTTATACAATTCCCCTCGTCTACAAGCTCCAAATATGCCGAAAATCGCAACAACCTGAAAAAAGAGAGCAAAAGATGTGTTCCAATAGTTCACAAATATTTCAAATAAATATAACTTAAATACCTTCATCAAGAGATACTTCTCATCAGCTGCTTCTACTAAAAATTTGTTCACATCAGCTTGGGAAAAGACAATAGATTTTTCTGCTTCGTAACCGACATTCGCTTGTTTCATGTACAATTGAACTTTATTAAAAGCAGAAATATCAATACCATCTTTAATTTTGATCATGGCCTTCAATTTCGAGTGACTACACCACAAACGTGATGCCTTACATACTGCTGACTTCAATGTAATAAAAATTAGAAAATTAGACCATCACTAAAACTCGACTAGGTATGTCAATAAAGTAAGAGACACTTACTAACTCCGATATGTATGCCAGAACAACTGATTCGCATATAATCTTCACGTTCTTTGTTTCCATCCAATTTTTAAATTTGTTGTACTCTTTTTCGTACAATGCACTTGACTTTGCCGGTATTAAGCATTGTTCTGCCTTCGTCGCTTGTTCAACAATTTCCTGCGGCAAGGAATCCATCTTTCTTCGCATGCTCTTCAGAATCGCTCATCAGCTGTCCAAAATGCGTGACGTCATAATACCAATGTCAATGTTGCCAACAGTAAAACTGCTTTTGCAATTAGTTCATAAATTAATTTCGATTCTTGCATAAATTTATAATGCTGTTATACAAAAAAATAGCGTATGCAACTCGTTTATAATGTTGCTTTATTGCATTCGTACAAATTTGAAAACTCGCTCCTAACGTCGCTCGTTTTCAAAACATGTACTCATGCAATAAAGCTTAACATTATAAACTAATTGCATAAACTACTATTATGGAAACAAAAACAATGCAAGGTCCACTATCCACTAAAATGAATATTTTTCAGAAGCAGTATTAGGTCATGAAATGCATACCTCGGGTGGAAAATATGAGCTTGAATTTTTTTAAATTTGAATTATTCGTAAATGTAAAGAAAAAAATATTGAACGTAACATGTATATAAAGGGGTATAGTTGCAATCATAGTTTATAAGAAAACTTGCTCCAATGCTCGCTTGTTTTCTTGAAAATACCATTCATGCAATTATACTCGTCTTTATATACTCGTTTCATTAATTACGATAATAAGATAATGCAAAACCTGTAACGCATAGAGTCCAACTTTAAAGTGCTTTTGATTTTTAGTAGAATTCATTCGCTTCTTGGTAACTATTTTCAATTCTAGTTGTTTGAAAATCGCTACCGGTAATAAATAACTGACCAAGAGAAGTTGCAAACCTGTTTTTGATGTATATGATTAATAACAATATCGAAAGGTCATTAGAAAGACCAATTGTTACCATTAGAAATCTCCAAAAAGCCCTAACTTAAAAATGTAACTTGAAAGCAATTTAATAGAATGATATTGTTACTACGTGCTATAATTTTATTACTTTAATAATTTAAATTTAATAATATAAAACTTCAAGATTTGTTATTATTAAATTGTATCCATCCGAGACGCGTGAAAATGCGAGGAGTGTGAAATAGACACCGAAATAGAAAATCATCCGAAAAGTAGCACATCCAAATATGATGATCGTTCGTTTCCAGTATAATCCAAAAGCAAGTTTTGCCCTTGAGGTGGTTAATTGCTACAGTCAATGATCTAGATTGACCCTTAACCTCGAAAAAATCCCATGTCCATCTTCCGATGATGACCGTACCAAACAATATTTTTGTTAATAACTCGTGAATTAATTGTCAAAAACACTTTAAAAAATTGAATGTAGGCGTTTATAATATGCTCTCCCTGCTAGTATGATCTCATAAAGACCCGAGTGTGTTAGGTGTTTTGGGTGTTGCGTGTTGAAACGGATGATAGCGCAGCAAGGATAGGTCTCAATAGGTCTCCCCTGTACTATGCTGAAGCTACAGACACAACAGAGCAACGGTTTGTAAGTGAATAGTCTCTAAACAGAATCCGGACAAAAATGCCCTCGCAGTGCACGGCCCTCTGAAGCAGCAACGCTATTCACGGCCTGCTGGGCCGAGGAGTTGCAGCATTCCGCGGTCGCGTATTCAAACGAGCGGCATCGACCAGCGCAGGCCTGCGTATCTCGAAATATCATCTCGGGAGACGCGATATCGAACACGAGAGGGCGATCATGCGATCGCGCAATTATTACGCGCAGGCTGACGCGTGCCTCGGCAAACGCCTGCTGAAGGAGAGCAGCGGAGCGTCCCATGCTCGGCATCTGGCTTCATCCTTATTTGTACAGTTCGATTTAAATGTAGTGTCCCTTCTAGCTGGAAGGAGATGGGGGACAACGTCATCGGAAGGGGATTTTTGTTACGATTAAAACTTTTGGTATTGAAGCTCTTGATTGGATGATTGTCCTCACTTCTCGCCTCTCGCGTCTTGCCTCTCGCCTCTCGCCTCTCGCCTCTCGCCTCTCGCCTCTCGCCTCTCGCCTCTCGCCTCTCGCCTCTCGCCTCTCGCCTCTCGCCTCTCGCCTCTCGCCTCTCGCCTCTCGCCTCATCTTCAAAGGACACTACATTTAAATCGGAATGTAAAAGTAGAATCAAATGGGATGTGACGTGGCATAGCCCAAAGTGGCTTTTGTAATTAGATTTTAAGGTAATATAGGTTAGTCTGTTTAAGTTAGACCCTAGCGTATCTGCATACGCCTAATCGGCTGCATACGCCTAATTGCCTAATCTTTGTTATCAAAATGGAATTAATTCCCGCCTCTCCAGGATTACTGGAGGGGTGGACTAAAAAATGGCGCGCCAGGCCACAAAGGTCTGGAAATGGTTCGGAAGTTAAGACAATTTTCCCATCACAACCTCGCGTAATTTTGTTTGTGACTTCATATTTAAAATCTAAAAATTTCAACGCGTTAGCAAAGAAAATGTGTTCAGGGGAACCCGACAATGGAGACATGATAAATGAAGGGTGTTCAGGGATACACTGGCTTGGGGAATGTAAAAGCTTTAGTAAAATATATTTCTAATTATTTGATGAGTGAAATTTTATGATTACTTTTTGGGATCATATTAAACTTTTAAGATGGTATGTTATTTAAATCAACATCATATTTTAATGCTGCTTATACATATTTGTAGACAGAGATGTCTCAGGAATACAAAGTTATGTATCAAGTACTAACAACCAGCGTTTTCGTCAGGAACATTTCCTCTCAATCAGACAACAGATTTCGACAGTGCCGCCTCTAAAGGAAAACTTGAGTGCCCGCACAAATGACCTTTTTAATCCTTGACATTAGATGCGCAGATAAGTTCATGGCATGCCTCGGTGACCCCCGGCGTGTTACTGCCATCTGTAGGCAGCAGTCAAACCATTACCTTAAATTGAACTTGCATATTGCTTACATGACTGTTATAAGAAAGTAAATATTTCCTGTTAATCGTTCGTATTTTGTCACTTACATGCTCTTGCACGGCATACATAGCGCGAATATTTGCAAGATACAATTACGCACGAGAAAATACTAAAAGTAAAATTGCTAAGTAAATTTCAATAAAAAAATTAAAGAATGGTTCATTCATTATTATTTGGTATTCAAAATGGCTTAACATTAATATCTTGGATACCAAAAACAGGGAAAATCCGTCATTAAATATAATTTTGGATTATAATCTAGAAACACACTACAAAGGCGTATTATATGCGCGAAGAAATTGAAACACAACCATGCTTTCGACCATGTTAGATATACCATAAGATAGGCCTACGCCCGAAATGGACGAGTTGCCTAATTGTAAAATATTTCAAATTAATTTTGGTTATGAACTTGCAAAATGCAAATAAAACATTTATAGCATGAAAATATCCGCTGGAGACGCCACGCCAAGCTAGTTGAAAGTAATTCACAAATTATTAGTGAAAGGCTGATGTCCCTGTTTCCGTTACGCTTTGTTACTGCATCGAAATAGTGGTTGAGGGGAGGCAATTTAGAAGAGTAGGCTATTACTCGAAATAAAAATGAGCAGCAGAGTTTGCTATTAGATCAACGATCAACTTTCTAAACCATGCCCAAGACACTACACTTCATTCGACCAATGACGCATGGAAAATTGTGAAAGCAATTTAATGCAATTAAATCCTAATAAAATAATCATACCTTGGTGTCATCTTCTGCCTTAGTATCGTTTGCATTCGTCGTTTCTTATTAATGACTACGGAAATTTGATGAAAACTCTCCGAGCTACATCGTGACAATCGGGTGCCTCTTGAAGGGTGGTGAAGAGTGAAATAAACTGAATGCGCACTTTCCAGTTTTCATTGCACCCGAAAATCAAATGCCGGCTGGCTTTCTGGCTGCAAACGCAAAAGACAGAGATCTTTGACGAGCTGTTGGTACTCACAAACGTGACCCGTATTGAGAGAAAGGTGTTTTCACTACCACTCTTCTCTCAAACAAAATTCGACAGTCGCCGACCCTAAAAGCGCGCCGCGCAAGATTATCTCAAAACGACTTTAGTTTTTTCTTTAAATGCTCAACTAGAACAAATTTGTCGTATAATACTCCACATGTCCAATTTTTATTAAAACCACCGAAATTTCCAAAATTGCAAACTTTTTCCGAACCTCCCCTACACCTTCAGTAATTACGCTAAAAATAAATAGTTAAATCTTTGGATTCGTCAACAATAGATCATTTAATAATTTGTTGTACACTTTTTGAAATTATTTTAGTTTTACCGATATGATGAAAATGTTGTTTTTTTGGTGCCCTTTTACAATTGCAATATAAAAGATCAGTATATTCTTAATGAAATCTGTTCTTCAAAATTAGAAAGTATAAAGTTATGTATATTCTTTTTTTCAAAAATGAACAATTTTCGGAGAACTTTGCATGAAATAAAGGCAATTTTCGAAACACGATTATTTTCAAATGGAGGAGCTAGCAGCCTTTAAGCAGTGGACTGTTGGAGATACCTGTGTTTTGTGCTCATTCCACCACTTACCTCAACACCACTTACCTTACCGTTACCCTTCTCGAAGGACCAGTATGTTTGTAAGTAAACATACACGCTGTAATTTTCCTCAAATTGCAATGTAATATTCTGATGGCAAGAACTATCATTTAGGGGGATTCAGAAAATTCAGGATATATTGAGGAAGTATAATTGAACTGAAGAATGATTACATAACTCAGAAAGATTAATTGAATATTAAAGCTGGAATTACTTTAAAAAAGTAAATTTAAATCAGCTGATTTAGAACAGTTGTTGGAATGATCATTGGGACAAATGACTTGCGCGGGTTGAAATACACAGTAGGAGTTGTTAAAATTAGGTATGACATCAAAGTGGATTAATGCATATTAAGGAGTGCATTGAGAATACCACTGAATGAATGTTAATTAGCAACACCGAAATAAATTTACAACAAATATTGGAACACATAAATAAAGAACTGCACATATACAATATTCTGAAAGATAAGCACAACAATGATATTGCTGGCGAGTAATGTGACGGCGCAGAATCCCACACACGTGATAAGACACGCGCCAAGGGGACTTGCGATGATGGCTGCCATTAGGTCAGCTGATCAGCCTTCTGTCAGCTTTTTCTGTCAGCCCCTTCTGTCAGCTGATCCCGGTGATCCTTGGAGCCACGCATGGTCTTCGTGAGTACCGTAGTTTTCGAGACAAGAGCGAGTAGTTCGGGTTTTCACTTTACAGTAGAAAACTTAACACTCGTCGTGTTGAGTCAGTCATTGCCAAGTATTGCAGTGCTCAAATGACAGTATGTACTATGTTACGAATAAGTAGCAAGTTGTATCACTGAGAACATAATGAAATGTGCAGTATACGCACGTGCTGAGTCTGCATAACTACATGGATGCAGATTACGCTGTGGGTAGCATAAACAGTACACTGTTCATGAACTCTAATAGAATTACAAGGTATTGCGTTGTACGCGCAAGTAAAGATCCAACACAGTCATTTTGCAACTAATTCGTATTGCTCTATACACTTGTTAAACAAATACTGTCTGACTAGAGCAGTATCAAATTCTGCAAAATGCTGTTGCTTCCGCAGTACTACTGTCAATAGTAAATACTGTTTAAATAACATACAAAGTACAGGCACATTTTGTATGTTATTGCAGTGAATTGACAGAAATTGGATTGATTTTTTCGTGTTTCCGGGCGCGTCAACTGCTCTGGTCATCAGTCCCGTTAGTGTAGTGCATGTTTTTTTCTCGTGAGATAGCGGTGATATTCCCCCGCTGGATGGCGAGATCCGCCGCCGACCTACCGTCGGCTAGTGGGGTTTCCCCTTAACCAGGACTCTCCCACCAGCGGACACCGCCCCAGCCAGGACAAGCTCTAAGCTCCCGACCGGTCTCCCGGAATATGTGGCAGTGTAGTGCATGTTAGAGTAAGTGTGTGTGTAAGGGGAGAGGATAGGACAAAGAAGAGGAAGGACAGATCACGCGCGGTTCGTGGCCCGTTTGGTAGGGTACTGCTCCGGCATTCGCCTGGTGTTGATCGGAGAAACCACGGAAAACTACCGATCAGAGCAGCCAGCCGCTAGAATTCTCCTCCAGACAGCGACTGAATTCGACCTAGCTGGAAAGCTAGTGTCGAAAATCCTGCCGCCATCAGGACTCGAACCTAGGACCTCCCGGTCAGAGGCGCTGCAGCGACATCAGTTGTTGCACTGAGCCACCGCCCCCGGTGAATTGACACAGTTTGAGTTAAATGCCAGCGCAGCGGACATGACTCCGCTCGCCACGAGTGCAAGTGCTGAACTGCTAATGTTCGTCACAGAGGCCGGAAGAGGCAAAACGGCATTTACGCGAGCTGTTGTGCTCGGCCAATGAACGATCCACATTGTTTTGTTATAATTGAAGGCATTAAAATATTCTAAATTATAACTAAACAAGAAATGCATGAGCACGAGACAAATGAAAAGTTGAGAATTTTGGTAAGGTTTGGTTGGATTTCGAAGAATTTTTGGGGAACGACGGTTTGCGGACGTTACGTAACATTATGAAACTGCCTCTGTGTCTTGAGAGAATGATTAAACATAGAAATACCATTGTCATTATAATTGTACAAAGCTAGATTGCTGTTGCCTAACGAGACGTGCATATCAAAATATAAAGTAATTATAAAACGTATATTAAATATGTTTAGGTTTGCACCGACGCAAAAAAGGCCCCAAATGTTTCCTTTGAACTTTTGAATCGATGGAGTTACATGTACTAAATAATATGACATCAACGTTATTTTGATGTAATCTTTTTATTATTTGACATGTTTACGTAGTGCATGTGGCAACATTACGTTATAGGCACAGATAATGTGAGTTTGTACCTGCATTTGTACCGTCACTAGTTTGAAATGTCATATAACATTTTAAATAAGTTATGGTACAGTAGCTCGAAAGTCAGTTGGTGCTTGATTGAATAAAATTAACTAGTAGTGCCCGTGCGAATAATTCGCACGGAGTTCAATATTTTTAAAGTTCCCTTAATTACAATTTTCTTTTATTTATACTGGAAGTTCATTCTTTTATGTATAAAATTTTTAGCCACTGCATCTAATTCAACATTGTAATTTAAGAGTTTTATCACAGCAGAATGTACTAATTTTCTTTAACTCAGATTCTCTGTAGGACACTAACAAATCAAAATGTATGAATAATGGGACTTGATATAATTAATTCTTCCCAAATACAATAATTTAAGAATAAATCAATTCAAAATATCAATAACATTCATGATAATGTTGACCAACACGATCAATAACAGGACAAAATATCAATAACCTTTATTATTGAAAATTACAATCCATGTTCAAAAATCTATCACTAAAAATAAACTATAAAAACCAACAAAGAAAAAAATTGCCACAATAAATAAATAAAGCCTTTCTTGCTCGCGAGTGAATATAACTTACCACTTTCATTGAATTGGTCCTTCCCTTCAAGAATGGATATGAACACATTTATTAATAACCTTGCTTGTGAAAATGCTAAATAAATGTGGAACAGGCATAGGTAAATAAATACTAATTTGAGAAGAAAATAAATAAAATTTAATACACAAATAAAAATAAAATTTATACACTAGAAAATGTACACACTATAAAATTAACATCATTAAATTTAACGAACAAATAAAATTTCAGGTCACTTCCCTCAATGTAATATTTTGAGTGAATAACTTGCCATTTTCTTTGAATTGGTCCTTCAAGAACAGAAATGAACACATTTCGAAACGACCTTGCTCGTGAAAATGCTACATATAGCTGGCCAAGTGAGAAAACAGGCGTATGTAAATAAATACCAACTCGCTCAAGTGTCTGTCCTTGTGACTTGTTAATAGTCATAGTGAAGACAATTCTTAGCGGGAATTATTTTCTACACAACATAAATGGAAGGCTTAAATCAGAAGGACATAACTGAATTCTGGGTATTAAAACAGTCTTCCCTGAATCAATAACTACTGCAGAAATACAGAGGTCATGCAATGCCTTCACAATCATGCGCGTTCCATTTACCAAACCTTCTCTAAATTTAAATAATTTCTTATTAACATCACAATTGTGTTAATTTTTAGTGTAAGAATATGAGGTGGGAGACCTGATGGAGTTAAACTATTCAAGAATTCTAGAGGATATAACTGGGCAGAGGAGTGATCTTCACTTTCAACACAGTCAATACTATAATATGTTTTAGAAGGACCTTCCACCAAATTTTCGACAATGTCTTTATTAATTTCTGAACAATAGTCATTTTTTGTGCACAGTATTGCAACATTTGTTAGAGCGTCAATATTTGTTTCATTAATTTTGTGGGTAAGAAATAAATTGCTTATTAAGTCATCGTAATTGCATATACACTGTGAAGGTATTTCCACCAATTCACCTTGTAAGTGGTGAGATGACAATGTTCCATTTCCTAATTTTAATAACCACTCACTAAATTCTTGATCAGCAGCTGCTCTAATATTTTCTGTAAGTTTTCTTTTTTTAATGAACTTCCAAAATAAACAATTTTTTACACAGTTTTCAACAATGGATAAACGGGTACCACGTCTAATAACTGGAAGGGTCCGTCTAAAATCTCCTCCAAACAGAATAACTTTCCCAACAAACAACAAATCACATTTCATGATATTCTGTAATAATTTATTAGAGACAATTAGAGCATTTTTGGCAACCACTGATATTTCATCCCAAATAATTAGTGATGCTTTTTGTAAAACCTTTGCTTCCACAGAATCTTCTCTGATTTTGGCCACAGATGATTCATGAATAGGAACTGGTAATTTAAAAAGAGAATGCGCAGTCATACCACCCTCCAATGTAGTAAACTGAAATTGTCACGAACTGCCAAACGATAGCAATAGTACTGCAGTTGTGTTGTAGAATTCCTAACTGCAGTTCTATATATATCAACATTCTGAATGCCTGGCTGCCATCCTGAATCACCACAGGGAAACAGGAGTGGATAGCTCATAGGGTCAACATGAGGATTCATGTTCGATATAATGGAAATTCTCTCTGAGCTTTTTGATCTTACTACGAAGTCAAATTTTCCTGGTTCCTCCCCCTCATCAAACATAAAGTCTGCAGCTATTTCCTCCGATACTGTAATATTGTACCGACGCTTATCAAATGAATTTTCCAAGGAGAATTTTAGCTCCATATTTTGAACATGATCCGTAATGTCCTTCATGTGTTGAAAAAGCTGAGCATAAGGATTTATATGGAGAATAATTTCCTGTAAATTCTGCATAATATATCTATCACAAAAACGATTTACATGCCTATCTATACGTTTATTTACGGCTTCACTTGCATCTAAAATTAATAAACCTGCATATGATGGCTGAATGTTATTTTCTGGAATCAAAGGCCCAACAGCATGATTTATCTGTCCATGAATTTTTAGACAATAAGGTCCTGACCCTCGTAAATGAACAGCATTTAACTGAACAGATGCAAAAGCCAGAGCATTATTATACTGCCGTATGTTTTCAAGATAATTTCTTGTTGTCGAATCATTTGCTTCGATTAGCTCTCTAAGAAACTGAGGCACGGCAATTGGTGGTAATTTTATTTTCCCCTTATGGCAACATATAGAAGTATTCTACTCACCTCGGAAAAGTTTTGCAGAACAATGACAACATCTATAGTACATTCCACCAACACTGAACAATGGAACTTCACTGTCAGATTTATATATTCTGGCAGCATAACTAAGTGGAAGGTCTCTGCTTGCACTTCTATTGCGACGGATGCCATGCGTTTCATCTGCTTGAACTTGCATGTTCATTTGACAGAGCTCGCCTTTCCCGTTTTCTTCTGTCTTCTCTTTCCAGTGTAAGAGGTCTTTTACGTGGCATATTTGTCCTAAATAAAAAAACATCTATGAACATTGAGGATTTAATGTTAATAGAACTAAAATGTAATTCTGAAAATCATAATACATTGTGCTATTTAATTTGCAGAATTTTTTCTTGAATATATTTAATAATCAGAACATATATCTCTAAACTAACCTTTATTTCAAGTCCCTCTGCGCTATTTAGCTGCACCAAGATGTAGGCAGAATGAAGGTTGAACCTATCAAAACAAAATATGGGAAATAAAATTGTTGAAAAAATGCATGCTTATATTATAAATAACCGCAAAATAGAGTGAAAACAGTTAATTTAGGTCTGAAGAATAACAAATACAAATATATTAGAAAGAATTTGAAGAGAAAAAGAAACTTTTAAAAGAAATAGAATCTTAAGAAAAAAATTTTAAGAGATTATCTAACATTACAAAAATAACTTTTAGTCCTAAAAAATAAATAAAAATGACATTCATGAACATTGCGGATTTAATGTTACTGGAACTAAAATGTAATACTTAAAATCTTAATACATGCAAATAACAGGAATTTCGAAATTCTAATGGGTCAAGATACAAACGACTGTGGCAGCCTTTAGTGTAAAAAAAGATAAAAGTGAGCCATACAATGCACATCTTGGAGTATGTTGGCAGAATGCAATTGACTTGCAATGTAATTGGATATTACTAACCTTTAACCACTGGTAAACCGCACTGCACGCACATGAAACTATGCTATTCTGCTGCACCAAGATGGATGCAGAATTAAGACATGTGCTCGTAAAAAAATCTTGTACCTACCAATTCAAAATATCAAATATAAGACACTAATATAAAAATTGCACAGAACTTATCTCTGCGTGCGATGTAATCGGATACAATATACTAACCTTCGCTGTTAGCCAAATTCGCTGCCACTTCTCTGTAACTAAATTCGCTGTTCAACCGCACCGAACCGCACACGAACACCAAATGTGTCGCGGCTGTGAACACTTTTGGAAGTGCGCGCCTAGAGGGCAGCGCTCGGCGGCAAGTAGAGGAGTCAACAGAGGCAGCGGAGCCTGACAAACGCCGCCCAATCCCGAGCGACGAGCTGGCCGGAGAGCCAGCGGACGGAGTGCGGATCTACAGCGCCGCCCGCTTTAAGAGCGGGCGCCGCCTGCCCGGAGGGAGCGCAAGAGTCGTGATTATTGGTGTGTTAGAGCTAGGAGATTTGTAACGGATAAAGTTGTAATTGGCCCGGCGAAGTTATTAGGAAATTCTTGTTGTTGTAACGGTTAGACCCTGCTCTGTATTGGTACATCTCCTGGCATTTTGGAATTTAACTTTGGCTATTGTAATACGGTACATTCTTTTGGATTTGGAATTGTACTGTGAGTTCTTTCTGTGTAATAAATCTGTGTTGTCTAAAAGGGTGTGTTATTCCAAACATAACAAAATGTATTGGCGCTTTCAAAATTCGCTTTCAGCAGTTACAGGTTCGCCAACTTAAATTTTGCGAAGAACGTTGAGTTCTTGTAACATTTATTTTTTTGTGAATACCTTATTACATTTGGTTGTCAGTCTGTAACTCAGTAAACTTTTTTACATTCACAACTTTCATTGTTCAATTTGTTTATATTTGGCCATGCGCTCGGAGACATGGCGTTATAATAATGATATGCCGCAGGTTCCCCAACTCATATTTTGGGCAGGACGTTGTGTTATTGTTTTAATTATTTTTTTGTAAATAACTTTTTAAGAATTACGAAAATGCAAAACTGCGGAAATAGACAATTTTTTTACACCGATAAACACCCTGATCATACGAATACATCTAGTGGTTATCTATATCTCAGATCACCATTTTACTGTATTAATTATATGGATTCTTCACATAAAAAATAATACCAAAATAATGCAATGTGTAAGACTAAGTAAGTGCCCTCAGTATTATTTTCTTTCGTTCATCCCAGCCTATTTCGGGAAACCTATCCGTATCATAACAAATATTGTACTATTTTATCAGCGTCATTCATATAAATGCTCCTCATTTTGGACGAATGAACAGCACGTGTAATTGTTTAAACTCGAACCCTGAAGCGCATCCTACATTGGCGATGCCAGTGTAAGGGGGGCGGGGTTTCATATGCTTACATGCCTTCCTTGAATTTTTTTTGTTTCGCCTCCACAGTAACCCTGAGGAGGCGGGAATTTATTTACAAATTACAAACGTACAAATTACGCTGCTGCCTTGCGGCTTAAGCAGCTGAGAGGGAGAGGTAAAAAGCTAATACTAACTAAAGCTAACTTAATTCTAGCTTAAATCTAATTTAAGAATTATATAGTAGCACTTTGGCATACTTAATTGACACGAAAAAAGTTGTTTTATTTTCTTAATTTTAAATGTTTTTGTAACGTTTTCTACGTGTTTCTTTTCTAATTTATTTTTCATTCACGCATCATTCATTCATTATATACATAACCATTCATTCTACTCATTCGTTCCCACAGCACTACACTGTCTTCTATTTTTCTGTTCGCCACGGCACTGACTTGGCTCAAAGTGTCCGTGGCGCTCAGGCCCATTGGGAGGTGTGGCAGGAAGGGCGCGTCGTCGCGTTGCCCACGCATGCCTCGGCCGATGGCGAGTCTTCCTTCCTTGAATCTAGCTTGGAGTTTCGAGATGAGTGGTGAGACCAGGATCCCCTTCGAAATTCCTACAACTTCATCATTGAATCTATTCTTGCGACGCGATGGAGCGCGGTCACATTTCTAAAACCGTTTCAAGGTTTCTCAAAGAGGTTATATGTGATTCGTTTTTAGGTAGGCATCTCGTAATTGCTCACAGAGATGTAATTGATTAAAGATAAAAGTAGTATGATACAATGGTTAGTATACTTGACTCATGTGCTAATAACGACCCAAGACTGACGAAACTAGTGTTGTAACGGCGCGAACGTAGAAATGCGCTGTAAAGCGTCAACTGAGCCATAAAAATTTCGGACCTAAAATGCAGGAAATTACACGGTGGCGCTTTAAAAGACCTAGATGAGAATTAAAATCCGGTTACAGTTTAGATGTATATCATCTACATAGTATAAGTGAATAATTTGTTCAGATCAATGTACCGATATCCCGGCCACTATTAACTAATCAGAGGACAGGATTTGGTCCCCATCTTCAATGTGGAGTAAGATTTACGCAGTGCGGCTTTATAGTGAACAATGAAACAGGAAGTAGCACAGTATCCATTGAAGGCTGTCCTCTCAGCTTTGCAACACGTTAATGAGCGGAGGGTGCTGCCCACCCCCTCCCTCTCCGGAGCGCAGCCACACGGAGGATCTGGCTTTGCGAACGCGGCTCGGGGTGGCCCACGTGGCCGATTTGGGGTCAGCCGAGCCGCGCTCGCCTGCCGGATTCGCATGTTTGGGCATAAGTAGAGGGAAGCGCGCCCAAGCGAGGAGTCTTAAGGCCGCTCCACAATAGTCCGCGAACGGTAACGGCAACAAAAAGGTGAGGACGGGAAGGGGAACGCGAGATACGTGCGATTCACAATAAACGCTTCATAATAAAGAGGAACAGCGCTATGAATCTGTAGCGGTAAAAAAGAGAACGTCAAAAAAAAGTTGCCGAAAGCAAAGCTCTTCTAGCTACGCTACTCTGTTCACTCTTTGCTTTTCCATCTGTGGTTTTGCGTGTTATAAGAATGAATAAATTATATTAACGAATATAATGAATTAATTATATGAATGAAGTATTTATACGAATGAATAAAAGCAACAACTACTATGAAGTTACGTAAAATACAACTAACTAAAATTTTATGAATGAAGGAACAACTTTAATGCACTTTAACGAAACATCAATAATACATGGGGGAAATTTTATTTCTAAGTATTATTATGAATAGAAAAACAATTATATTGTAATTAATAAAAAACCGGGAGCGGTAGCTCAGTGCATCAACTGATGCCACTGCAGCGCTTCTAACCGGGAGGTCCTAGGTTCCTGACGGCGGCAGGATTTTCGACACTAGCTTTTCAGCTAGGTTGAATTCAGTCACTGTTTGGAGGAGAATTCTAGGGGCCGGCTGCTCTGATCGGTAGTTTTCCGTGGTTTCTCCGATCAACACCAGGCGAATGCCGGAGCAGTACCCTACCAAACGAGCCACGGAACGCGCGCGATCTGTCCTTCCCCTTCCTTGTCCTATCCTCTCCCCTTACTCACTTACATTAACATGCACTACACTACACATATTCCGGGAGACCGGTCGGGAGTTTAGAGCTTGTCCCGGCTGGGGCGGTGCCCCGCTGGTGAGAGAGTTCTGGTTAGGGGGAAACCCCACTAGCCGACGGTAGGTCGGTGCCGGATCTCGCCATCCACCAGGGGAAAATCACCGCCATCTCCCGAGAAAAACCATGCACTACACTAACGGGACTTATGACCGAGGCAGTTGACGCGCCCGGAAACACGAAAAAATCAATCAATCAATCGATAAAAAGAACTAAAATAACTCAACAATGAATAACTAAACTCGTCTCAACCCCTAACCTCTCAAATCCACGCTCTAACCTCAATATCGACCACCCTCTCAATTCCGCTCCAGACCAGCGCCGCGCGCAGGTCGCGCACTCGATCAGCCGGAAAGCTTTCCCGACATTTGCTGTACTTTCATTGGTCGAGAGGCTTACCGTACTGGGGCCAAGATAAATGTTGACCATTCCCGTTCCCGTCAATCTTCGCGTTCCCATCGTGTTGTGAACGCCTGCCCGAGATGTCCGTCCACACATTAAAATAAGATATTAAGGTGATTATGAGCAAACCTGGTTTGAAGAGAAAGCCAGAGTTTCTACAAAGTGATCACACATGAAGATTATGATTTTTTTTTTTTTGTATTTTTATAAACGTTGAAAAATGAAAGGATCTCTTTGGGTTCAGAAAAGTTAAAAAAATAAAAGACAAAAAAACTAAACAGTGACTCTTTTTTAACCAAAGCTATGGGGAAAACATGATGCTAAGATTGACATCCGTTCCCTCCCTCGCACATTCGTAAGTCTCTGTTAAGTTCACGTTGCGGTGAGAGAGATATCAGCAGGAAATAGAAAACCGCTTAGAGGCGACCAGGTGACTCGTGATAAATACAGGGGGAAACACATTGTTCAATGTCAGGAGTTCTTTTCAGGAATAAGCGTTACGTGCTTTGCACAGGACTAATCTAAAAATATTCTTAGCTTCTAATACTAAAATATTCTTAGTTTCTATTTCAGTGAACAATCACTATCGTAATCAATCCCATTTACAATGTTACTTAAGTTATATATTCTGATTGTTTTATCATTGCCTTTAGTTCTACTGTCGGTTTATCCTATAATGAATGAGGTGGTCTTGTATTGAAGTTGAAGGAATTAATGATTCTATGAAGATGTCGGGAGCGGGCAGAGAATAACTAGTACAACCCGAGAATATCTGGCCCCAACTCGCTTCGTACCTACCGTCTAAAGTGGCTGAGTACATCAATTGATGTCACTGTAGTGTCTCTGGAAATTCTAGGATTTGAGTCTCAACGGCAGAATTTACACCTACACTTGTATAGCTAGGCATATTTCAGCCGTTACCTAGAGAAGTATTATAGTGACCGAGTGGTTTGATCGATAGTTTACCAATGAATACTAGGCGAAAGCCGGAGTGGAAGTGTAGCACTACCCTGACAAACGGACCGCGGAGCGAGTGTGATCTATCCTTCTTCTTCCATGTCATATCCTAACCCCTTACTCACATACACCTACACGCACTACCACACATGTCAGGAGACCAGTCGAGAGTTTGGAGCGGGTCCAGACTGGAGTGGAGGGAGATAACCCCGAGTGGGGAAATCCCTCACAGCAATGTGTAGGTCGGCGCTGGATCGCAGTATCTAGCAAAAGAAGACTTTCACTTCCCGTGATAATAAAAGCATGTACTACGTATGGAATTAATGATCAAAGCCGTTTACACGCCTGAAAAAGGAAAAAATAAATTAAACGCTTAGACCGGCACGAATTCATCAAGGATCTACCGGGGAAAGTGCATCAGTGACAGCGCAGGACAGTAAGCAGTGTAACAGGCACTTTTATGTCATTCTTCATTTAAAAATTTCTCTGTTAAATGCTGCGTATCTTGTTTAAAATTAAAAATATTTTTCAAATTTCAACATGATTAAACTCGCGAATGACATAAAATTTCTCATTTTTTTGTGCCTTAAAGCACGGTCTCCCCCCCCCTCCCAAGCTATTTCAGATAGTGCTGGCGACAACTTCCACCAACAGCCGCCCCGAGCGCTCTCAGCGCCCCCCCCCCGCCCCACCCCGCCCCGCTCCGCCCCGCCCCGCTCCGCCACGCCCCTCCCCGCACCGCCCCTCCCCGCACCGCCCCTCCCCGCACCGCCCCTCCCCGCACCGCCCCCCCGCACCGCCCTCCCCGCACCGCCCTCCCCACCGCGCCCTCCCCGCACCGCCCCTCCCCGCACCGCACGCCGCCCCTCCGCCCGCCCCGCACCGCCCCCTCCCCGCGCCCCTCCCCGCACCGCACCGCCCCCCTCCCCACCGCCCCGCACCGCACCGCACCGCGCCACGCCACGCCGCGCCACGCCGCGCAGCGCTGCGCTGTCTTGGAAGCCTCGAAGCCTCGCTGCGGGTTGCGGCTCCGGGGGCAGCTAAATCAGCGGTGCGGCCCACAATTAGGCTCGCTATCAGATGGCGGCGGCGCGCCCGGCAGGTGTGTGATATACGGAGCCCCTGGGCCCGGGCCGCGGTGCGCGCGATAACCGCCTGCCCGCCGCCGCCGCCGCCACTCCCCCCACCCACCCCTCCCGCCTCCGCCCCCACCGCAACCGCCCCCGCCCCCACCTCGCCGGCAGGTGAAAAACAATTTCACCCAGCGCGTTAACAGAGGCTGCTTTCCACACTCGGCCCGCCCGGTCATCCCCTCCACTACCCGTCCAACCCTCCGCTTCCCGTCCCTCTCACCCCTCCCTCTCGCACGTCCCTCCGTTCCTCCCACCGCGCTGCCCTGCTGCGTAGCAATTGGCGCGGATCGAGATGCAGGTACGAGCGCCGCTATCGGCAAGTCCGGGCTTAGCGTCTCATTTTCCTCTGGACTGTTGGTTGAGCGAATCATGCATGTGTTCTCGGCTCTTATCGTCTCCCAACAACCAGTCCTTAGCTGGAAAGTTCAACAATTCATTTCTCTTGACTCTTTGTAAGTATAAGAGTCCCTGTCTTCATCTGCCTTCGCCCTCTTTAGATCTCGCTTTCATCAGTTCCTTTCTACATCAGTCCCTTTCTACATCAGTCCCTTTCTACATCGGTTCCTTTCTTCATCGGGCCCACTCTTCATCGGGATTATTCTTCATCGGTCCTTTCTTCATATGTCCCTTCCTTCGTCGTTCCCTTTCTTCGTCGTTCACTTTCTTCTTCGGTCTATTTCTTCATCGGTCTCTTTCTTCATCAGTCCCTCCCTTCATGGGCCCCTTTCGTCATCTATTTTGATCGGTCCATTTCTCCATCGATCCCTTTCTTCATAGATATTTTTCTTCGTCGGTCCCTTTCTTCATTGGCTAAGTTTTTCATAAGTCCATTTCTTGATAGGTCCATTTCTGCATATGTCCCTTTCTGCATATGTCCCTTTCTGCATATGTCCCTTTCTGCATATGTCCCTTTCTTCATATGTCCCTTTCTTCATATGTCCCTTTCTTCATATGTGCCTTTCTTCATGCGTTCCTTTCTTCGTATGTTCCTTTCTTCGTATGTTCCTTTCTTCATATGTCCCTTTCTTCATCGGTTATTTTCTACATCGATTTTTCTTCATCGATCCTTTTCTTCATTGGTTATTTTCTTACATCGATTTTTTCTTCATCGGTCCTTTTCTTCATTGATCCTTTTCTTCATCGATCCTTTTCTTCATCGACCCTTTTCTTCATCGATCCTTTTCTTCATTGGTTATTTTCTTACATCGATTTTTTCTTCATCGGTCCTTTTCTTCATTGATCCTTTTCTTCATCGATCCTTTTCTTCGTCGGTCCTTTCATCTATTCCATCTATTAACTTTGCAAGAGTCGGTAATTCCATCTATTAACTGTGCAAGAGAAGACTTGGGTCGGGAACAGATTGGAAGATTTGTCCAATTAAGTGGTAATTGTATTGGCAGAATTGAGTCTTGAGTAAAGTATTGTTATTCCAGTTGCATGTCGGCGGAGTGAATGGGACTGTCTTCTTGAAGATGCCATTAGGGACAAACTACTACAGATTTAAAATTTAGATTTAAAATTTAAATTATCGTAATTTTGTTATGGTAGGGCTAATATTTCAAGTATATTAAAATTCAAGTGTTATACTATACAAACCTGAGAAATGAGAACCCACTTATCAAAGACAATATGGACTATATCGCGTCGCAATGTAAATTGTGATTATTTTATTCCCTTACGTACGGGATCTGCTTAACAGTTTTCAGCCTATAAAAGGGAGGTTGATTTCAAAATTATTTCGTTCCCAGGAGTCAGGAATCGAAACGACGAAAAGTTTACCTAGTATCCAACAGGGAGACTAATTGAATTTGCTCTCAAACTTTCTTGGCAAATTCTAATTATTAATGAATTTCCGTTCACGGAAATACACTTTCAGATATAAATCAATAGATCTGTGCACAAAGAAAATCCTATGACACTTTTATTGTGTAAAGATAAATTCCGTGAAGCTCTTGTTCATATAAATGTCCAGATCTTAACACGAGCTGTAGCAGTGTAAATTGCGCAGTATTTGACAATTTGGACGTTTTAGAACATTGTGCACTTTGTGCTGATCCCTATAACACATTGGTGTCTATTGATCATCATAGTGATATGAAATGGTGTTGTTAAACTGGGCTGCATTTGTAAGAAAAGCGATACCTCAATAATTAGTTTTTTATCATTCGTATTGTGATGGTTCAGTAAAGAAAATGAATACATGGATGTTGAAACTTGACGTAATGCGGGAACAGTACAAAATTTAAGATAACCTTAGGTTGAAATTTATGGAGTTGTGTAAGCATTTCCCATTTACATGACTTCCTTCCTATAGGAAACAAAATTACATGTCCTCATATCTCTCTAATAACCTGGTTCTACTGAATTTGTTCTCTTCTTGGTATTGTATAAGAACCAAAAATGCGTATACGTACGATAAATAAATAATTACAAATTAAATAATGTAAATAATAACAAAATAAGTTTGCCATGGCCTCCTTAACGACCCTTGAGCCTCGCACTGCGGTGCAGGGAACTATGCAGCGAAGAGCAAAGTAGGCGAGCGAGCCATTTCTCAACGGGTCCCCCACTCAGGCTCATCAAGAGCGCACTACGTGATTACTACGCAACTTGGGGAAGCACCCAACTTTCGACCGAAAGGCGCCTCCGGGATCTGCCCGGAAAGCCTCGGATGAGCGGAAGGTGCAGCTAACAGCTGTAAACATCCACTCCACCCGCGCATCCCGCTATTTTGACCAGACCTCGGATTTCCAGACAAATGCCGTTACTCATCTTGGTGCACTAAAACGAAAAGAATGTTAAAGATTGATTTCAGAAAACAATATACAGCCGACTCCGGTTCTAGTGAATGGGGATGTAGTGAACATTCTATTTAATGAACTTAAGCCACCGGTCCTGTATCACTTAGATTACAAATAAGCACAAGAAGATTCGGCTGAAATGAACCTGAACCGCGACTATATTGAACGTATAAAATACAAGGTCCTGGAAGTTAATTCTCTCCTGTAAAAGAATATAACGCCTCAGTGTCACAAAATCCAACACTAGGCAGCTTGGAAAAAATATCGTCGGCCCAAAGTTCATAATCGAAGAAGTCTCTCCTGAGGTGAACGTAGCGAACCCGGAAAGGCGACTTTACTGATGATTTTATGCCACTCAGTTTCACTGGAGAAACAAAGGCCGTGTCCTGCGTAGCTGCAACTGGCGGCAGCCACGCGTGATTGCTTGCTTCAATTTCAAGCTTCGTGTTACTTGATATTCCGCGGGAGAAATCGCTTTCTGTTCTACATAGGCGTCATGAAGTGATCAACTTCCATACCCCCACAACCTTGCTATACCCACCGTGCTGTGCGGAAAAGCGATCAATTTCGTTAACCCCTAGTGCCATCTCGCTACCGAAAGAATCTCGTATATTATTATGCCTCAGGCGTCAGGAAGTGATCAACTGCCATAGCCCCACAACCTTGCTATACCCACCGTGCCGCGCGGAAAAGCGATCAATTTCGTTAGCCCCTAGTGCCATCTCGCTACCAACAGAATCTCATATATTATTAGGCCTCCCGGATGTTAAAAGAATCTTCGGAGAATGGGACGGTGTTCCAACAGTGGAAAAGTCATTGAAGGGGATCAAGACTACATTACGTGACTTAGAGACAGTGCATAAGGTTGAATCAAGTACGGAGAGAGCACGAACTCTGGAGAAGGATCTAGAGAAATTACTAATTGAAATTGTACGGAGCAAAGAATTTTAAATATTTGATTTTTTAAGGACAAATAAAGATATTCAAATTTTCAGATCGTGCTGTTAATGTATTTTGTGATATCTCTTAATTAATAAAATCAATCATTATGGAGAAATTCTATTTAATTCTGACATCATCGGATATACTGAACGTCTGATACAATAAACCAAAACTATTAGTCCCCAGAAGTTCACTATAATCTGAGTCCACTGTATTACGTAGGTATATCAAGCTAAGTATGTCACAAACCTGTGCCGTATAAATCATAGGATTTATGCTCGTGCCACTGCTTCAATGTAGTCTGATGACCTCGTGTGCATCATCTTCGTATGCCTCCGTGAATAGAGTTTTCTGCTTGAATATGCAACAGCCAAGTACAATAAATAGGACTGCATGCCAGTTATCTCAGTAAAAAAGGCCAAGGAATTTTTACTAATTGCATTATTTTTCCATTCCTTGATATGGACTCGATTCACTGTCTCATGAGACGTCCAAAATCCAATGATACGATTCTCAGGTATATTTTGCATAAACATTTCCCTTAATTATTACATCTCGTATCAAAAATTGTATGTGAAGGTGGAATAATTTAGTCTCTCTGTAGGTTCTACGCTTCCGCATGTTGTATTGTCTGTAATTGTAATTTATTAGCAGCTGACGCTAGAAGCAATAGAAACTAGTGGACCTACAACAACACATACTTTCTCGTAATATTGGTTACGGTTTCCCGATATTAAACTACTACATGAACCTGCAAAAGTATTTCAACCAGCAAATAGTTTTCCACATCGAGACTCGAACTCTGGTCTATAGAATTAACTCGCCGTGCGCTTCATTACGTAGATGCTATGTAGTACACACGTGGGCTGACGTTTAAAAATTTGTCTCTTCCATTATTTCCAACAGGCAATTGTCGAAAATTCTGCGAGATCTACCTAAATAAGACATGCGCCATTCTTTTAATCGTCCTTTGTTTTATTTTCGTGGAAAAAGTAATAAACAATTTGGAGTGATTTTTGGTTGGACTGGTATATTTCTTTTAAAATATGATTTGATTAAATTTGGTTTTCATTCAATTAAATTATTCATATATTTAATTAATTATGATTTTCTTACCATTTTCATATTCTTCCCTCTTCCTTGCTAGTAGTCTCAAACGCTGAACAGATTTTCAATAAGTGACAAGGAAAAGCTTGAGAACAGCATGGCGGCAGCAGCCTTCTTAATGCGCTCACCTGCTCAATCAGTCCTTTATTTATCTGGGTTGGTTTGGTGTCCCATTTACATGAAAATTAGAAAGTGTCTTTCGCGAGAAAAGATGAGTTGATTATTTGGTTCCCAATTTACATACGGTAGGTAAGAGGATATTAAAGGACGGTCTTGACCACCTGCAAGAAACATTGGAACGGTAAATGGGAAAACCGGCAGATACCAGGATGAATGTTCCTCGAGAAGTGAAATACTTCAAATGGAGTGAGGGACTATTTTTTTAAATTATTTATTTAAGGTCGCCTTATAAACAGCTAGGTCATTGGCGACCACAGTTACAAAAATACAGTATTTACAAATTCACATACTAGTTACACATTTTCATGGGATACACATACACAAATCCTAAATCTAGATGTTATACATAAGGCAGACAATGTATAGTCTTTAGCTAAATACTATTTAGCATATTAATTTGGTGAGGAGTTCTATAATTTTCTTTTGACCGGGATAAGAATTTAATATACACAAGAGATTATGTTAAGGTTTGTTCTCACAGTCGCCATCACGTGGCAATCAACTATAATATGCTTCGTGGAAACTAGGAGTCCGCAATTTGGGCAAGGATCAGGAGCAGTCTTTTTAATTAGGTAGCTGTGACTAAGTTTAAAATGTCCTGTACGGAGTCTGGTTATAACCACTTGATGTCTTCTGCTAAGTCTAATGGAAGTTATGGGAGATTCCTCGATATTCTTCCTAACTGTTTGTAATTTGAGGGACTCTTGATAGGTTCCAAAAATTGTAAATACTGGAGTATCATACTACTAAAATCGTGAAATATTAATAGTAAACTATGCGATCTACTTGTTATATTAGACTTTCAGTACTGAGACCTTTAGTACTCGACACACCTTTCTCAAGCAGCAATGATTTTTCTTGAGAAATTTCTTGACTTCACGACATTTGCACGCCTTTCTGACCAATGAAAACCTACATTCTTTGCACATCTTCTTTAAGCTTTCCAGTTTAAGCCTCTTTGAGCCGGTAGTTAAAAGTTCACTTTTATTGTCTTTACGGGCAAAACAATAGGTTCCGAGATGACAAACTGATTGTTTCCATGTCCAATGGATCTTTCCTGCTCTATCATCTCGTTCATTGAAATTTTGAAAATTATATATCTTTTTTCGATTCCCAAAACGTCCTTGAGAAAGTTTTTAGTGAACAGCCCACCTTCAATGTGCTCTTCACATGCACACAATGATAGAGACACATAAGATGATACTGTCACCCATATTCGACGATAGAGACGCCCAGATACAATGGCATTAGCTCACAGACACGATGAAAAATATTTGCAAGATTTTCCGAAGCTTTAAAGTTGGTGAATTTGTGGAGAAAAGAAATATACTAAACTTGGACACATCCATATCTAATGCAGGAGTCAATATTAGGGAGCTCTGCACAACATCCGACCCAACAGGTACATGTGCAGGTCACGCCTCACAAATCAATAGAAGGTTCGAAAAATTGTTAATTCCCAGTTTTATTTCAATTTGTCTGTACTGATTATGATTTTATGGTTGTTTGAATATTTTACGAAAAATGTTCTTGATTAACATTAAGGATCGAGGAGTAGCGTTGAATTTCATCCATTTAAATCAAATCTTGCGGCCTATGAAAGCCTCACGGCAAAATATCCTCTATTCATGGATAACATTCAGTGCATTTTCGTCATACAGGATGCTCCCGTATGTGACGGTCTTGTGGTCATGTGTTCAGGGCGTGATCTGATATCACCTCTCTTTCTTTTCCTGCACCCTCCATTCTGGAACCGGTAGCGGTAGCTCACTGCATCAACTGATGTCACTGCAGCGCCTCTAACCGGGAGGTCCTAGGTTCGAGTCCTGACGGCGGCAGGATTTTGCTGTCTGGAGGAGAATTCTAGAGGCCGGCTGCTCTGATCGGTAGTTTTCCGTGGTTTCTCCGATCAACACCAGGCGAATGCCGGAGCAGTACCCTAATAAACGGGCCACGGACCGCGCACGATCTGTCCTTCCTCTTCCTTGTCCTATCCTCTCCCTTTACACACACACTTACGCTATCATGCACTACACTACCACATATTCCGGGAGACCGGTCGGGAGCTTAGAGCTTGTCCCGACTGGGGCGGTGCCCCGTTGGTGGGAGAGTCCTGGTTAGGGGGAAACCCCACTAGCCGACGGTAGGTCGACGCCGGATCTCGCCATCCAGCGGGGGAAGATCACCGCCATCTCCCGAGAAAAAACATGCACTACACTAACGGGACTAATGACCGAAGCAGTTGACGCGCCCGGAAACACGAAAAAATCAATCAATCAATCCATTCTGGAGATAGTCCCCCAAGCAAAACGTGCTGAGAACTCAACATTTCTCCCTCCTTAAATTTCTTCTTCTTCTTCGTCTTCTTCTTCCTCATTTCCTTCACTTCAAGGGCTAGGTTCTAGAACCTGTTCCGGTGTCCCCTTCCTCCTGGGTCTCCTACATCTCTCCTTCATCTGCATCTGTAGTCCAGTGCGAGTGCGAATAATCTTCTATCAGTCATTCTTCTTACCTGTTCATACCATCTATTCTGATTTCTTTTCAGAGTCTCCATCCAAGATTCGACCCCCAGTTTATTTCGTATCCCCAAAATTTTTTATCTAAGATGTGATAACCCAGAGTGCTTCTCAAAAATTTCATTTCTGCGGCCTAGATTTTAGAGTTATCATTTTCATTCTAAATAACTACAAATAGTGTATATTTTGATGATACTCGTTCAATCAAGTCCAAAAGCATTTACATACAAATTGTAATATCTCATGCCACTCTCATTTGACGCATCCGCTGTGGAGGTGGTTCAATGCTACAGTGGATTCCGACCATTAGTTGACGGTCCGAGTTGCGGTCGGCGCTACCGGGGCCGTGGAGTGTCGATTAGCGCCAAAGCCGCGAAAAGCTCGGCTCTTGCGGATTTATACCGCGACATGGAAATAACATTTCCGCGTTTGCGTTCGCACGCGCCGTGCTCAATGGCCACGCATTCCCTATGCCGTCGCCTGCCGCACCCGCGCGGCCCCGGTCTGCCAAATAGTCCATTGATTGATTGATTTATTCGTGTTTCTGGGTAAGTCAACTGCTTTGATCATTAGTCCCGTTAGTGTAGTGCATTTTTTTTCTCGGGAGATGGCGGTGATCTTCCCCCGCTGGATGGCGAGATCCGGCACCGACCTACCGTCGGCTAGTGGGGTTACCCCCTAACCAGGACTCTCCCACCAGCGGGACACCGCCCCAGCTGGGACAAGCTCTAAGCTCCCGTCCGGTCTCCCGAAATATGTGTTAGTGTAGTGCATGTTAGTGTAAGTGTGTGTGTAAGGGGAAAGGATAGGACAGGACAAGGAAGAGGAAGGAAAGATTGCGCGCGGTCCGTGGCCCGTTTGGTAGGGTACTGCTCCGGCATTCGCTTGGTGTTGATCGTACAAACCACGGAAAACTACCGATCAGAGCAGCCGGCCTCTAGAATTATCATCCAGACAGCAATTGAATTCGACCTAGCTGTAGTCCATTGAGGTCAGCGACCGTTTCTTTGACGGATTCTAAAACTTGAGCATAGATGAAAACTGTGTTGCTCCGCGACATGTGATTTTTCACTTGTCAGATTTGTTGGAGCGCCACCTGACATTGACTTGAAAGAATCAGTTCGACAACTGTATTTTAGATTAGGGATATTTTTCACAAGTGACTTAGTTTTCTCCTAAAATGGCACTAATAAAATATTGTCTTAATTTGGTTAAAAGACAAAATAATACGAGTATTCCAACCCCAAGTTAGCCAACGTTTGTGAAACTGTATCACTTGTTACATATCAACATCGTCCCTTATTTAGTTTGGCATGAATAAGTGTAAAATCTAAGTGTAAAATCTCTACTTGTAAAATCTACAGTCAGAAATTACATTAAATTTAATGTGGATTTAATGTACAACTGTACATGCATTTTAATGTACCTTTCACATTAAAGGGATATTAATGTACTAGTACATTGATGTTAATTTACGCATTAAATTTGATGTAGATTTAATGAACGGCTTTTGTCTTCAGTTACTTGTCTACATTAAATTTAATTTTACACGTACACTACATTTAATGTCCATATACTGCACCGAACCCGGTCTCCCAGACCTACCTTTGCTTACCTGGGCTCGCGTGGCCGGCTAGCTCAGGAAGCATGTAGAGTAAAGAAGAATAGATGGTGGACGGATATTTAAAAAAAATGATGATGAATTTAAAATAAAATTATTGAGAACACAAATGGACTTTAATGAAAAAACTTAAATTTTAAGCATACAAAAAATTAAGGTCTTAGCAATTACTTTTTCTATTTTTATGCTATAAAACTAATGTATTACAGGGAACTTAATAATGTAAGGAAGTCGCCAATGCGCGGCGAGCACTTCCTTGATAAGAGTTTCTTTAAACAAGCGTCGCGCCTGAAGGGCGCACTGAAGATCTTGCCGCAGCTCGACAATCAAAACACAGTCACCGTTCGCAGGCAGGTCCGCTGGAGTGGGCAACCTCTACAGGTCGCCGAACCTCACACCAGGCGGCGTGTCTCGTGGGTGTCGGGGGAGGCCCTTTGAGTCCCGCGTCGGCAGCGGTGGTTGCGGTGGCGCAGCGTGGCCACGGCGACGGCGGCGGCGGCGGCGGCGGCGGCGGCGGCGGCGGCGGCGGCGGCGGCGGCGGCGGCGGCGTGATGAAGACGACGAAAGCGACGACCCAGAAGCGACGACAGCTCAAGATTCAGGTGTCCAGCAACGCGATAATACTCGTCGCGTGAATTGTGACGGGCGACGCGGGCGTGATCGGCAGAGATCAAAAGAGAATATATTCGACGAATTAGCAATCGGAGGAACTACTCGTCCTCAATTTAAAGCAAAAGGGGCACTGCCCTTCTCCGGCTCTACTGCTCTGCGAGCTGAGCGCACCTCAGCGCTCACCTCTCCTACCCTTCTGCTCCGCCTACTAGGATCTCTCACACCGTTCTGATCTGGCTGCTCGGCGCATGCCAGCGCTCGCAAGTCTTTTCTCCCCCCAGTTTCCCAAATGTTCTAGAAGTTTCCAAAATTTTTACAAAATGTGCTTCTATTGGCAAAAGGTTCCTACGTCTTACTTAAATTTGGTCCAATAATATCTTGCGTTTCGTCGGTGTGTCGAGCGGAATTTTCCATGAAGCGCTCTCACTCGCACACTTTTCGTAAATAAACGCAGGTGGTCCCTCCCAGAGTTTCCAAACTGCGCAGCCCCCCTTCCCAGCTAGATCCCCAGGGATAGACCCGCGTCGGCGTTGGCGAAAACAAACACAGTCTCCCCGTTGCTCGGCGCCGAGGTGTCGCGACAGCAGTTGTGCGTAACGAATCAGCCGCCCGACGGCTCAGGAAAGACGCAAAAGCGCCAGTGCGTGATTACGCACACTTTGTTTTCGATTAGCCTGGGTATAATATTCGATATCGTTACAATACATTAAAGTTACTGTACGTGTACATTAAATTTAATTTGCGTACATGATAATTACTTTCATGTACTTCACATTAAAAGTAATGCAGAAATTTCTGAGAGTGTACCTATCACACGACTGAACAAAGTTTTCCAACCCAGGTTCCAGGAAACGTGTAAGTAACGCGTCACGGTCGGAGTTACGAGTAGTTGAGGGTTAGATTCCAGTAGGTTGCCTAATATTTAGTTGATGTGTTCTACCTCGGTGAGTTTGTGGTGCTTGTCGGAACCGAATTTGTAGGCCGCCATCTTCGTGACTGGTTTCCCCGATCAAATCTGGCGTATATCGGAGCATTACCTTACAACGAGCAATGGACCGCGTGCGATCTTCCCTTCTTGTTTCCTTCCCAACTATGATGTCTAAAGACCGGATTCCCGTGTTATTGCATCTTTTCTTTGCTAACTTGAAATTGGATGAAACCATGACAGATATTTGAATCATGTAAAGGACGTTATTTTACTACGTGTTTTATTTTACACAAAATTGCATGATTACGGTGTTACTGCACTATATTTCACGTTTTAGGTAATACTAACCGAAAATTTTTCGTATATATTTTGGAATTTTCCAGGACGAATTTCCAAGATTCCTAGTTTTATTACATAATTTTTTTTTATATTACCGACTTGTTAAAATTTATCTTTTTTAAAAGTTCCATTTTAGAAAAAAGTTTTTTTGACGTAACTCAGCAGTGCATTCGGGTGTCTGTGAAACCCGAGTGCCGTTTAATGTGTATCAATTCTGCATTTTGTTACCTTATGAACTAAGCGTCTATACCTTTCTTGATGCCTATTGTCTAAATAAAATTTCAGAGTTATTACGTACACGTACGGTACACGTGTTTTGCTTTCTTCTCATATTCTACAACCCTGAGGATGGAAATATATTTTCCGAAACGTCGGCAAACAACCATGATGTAAATTCCTTTTATTTCTACTGATCAAGCTCCGTAAATCTGCCGTCAATTATTTTTTTTTATTTATGATGGTGTATTTGCTTTTTTTAATTGTTGTTTTTACTTTTTTGTTTTATGCTAATTTAATTTTGTGTGCGAATAATATGTAAAATGTCAAATATTGTTTGTTTAAACAATATGCACAAACGTAATTATAATAACACTAAAATTATAATATTTTGACCTTAAATATCTCATTCAAAATATAAAAATAAATTGATAAGAGGATTAACTGGAGTTTTTAGGCTACATTACACAGCTTTGCAAAGTCTTGATCTCTTTATTGCATGTTTTTGTACGATTTAATGTTTTTGCTGCACGTTTTAGTGAGTATTACTGCACGGACATCCAGTCTTTAATAATGATCGTGGCAGTTGAACCCTCTAAAACCTTCATTAGTCAATCCGCAATCAGTGACTTTAGGTAGAGGATAGGTAGGCTGACTACTCGTAGGAACTAAGCTTGGCTGCCTACTTCAAAAAATACAGGGGGCTTATTAGAATCTATTCCCATACAATGTTCTACATATTTCTATACAACGTTCAATTTTGAGCCAGCGTCCTGTCAACCAGGAGACGAGAAACCAAAGTGCAGTCATCTCATCAACTAGGCAGGGCATGTCTACTGGGCAGGCATGTCTTTTGAGTCGATGACTAATATTTCAGTAGAAATCGATTTGTTACTGTCCTTCAGTGTACTTTTATATTTCACTGCACTGCCCCACACTTTAATGCACTTCACTGTACTTAACATAACTACACTATACAAATTACTAATATTTTTATTCAACCCTTCTAAAATTGTGTTGATCATTATTCATTCTAATTTACTTCTAAAACTCCTCACAATGCGAGGAAGAATTCTGAAAATTGATACACGCAAAACTGTTCTCACTTCTTATCATTTTATTGTAAAAGGTGTCCTCGCGCCTGTTCTTTGTTTTTTATGAGATGTCGTAAATGTAGTCACATCCACCGTTACACATCGTTTTCTTTTCAAACTACTCTTACGTTTTGTGGCTCACTATTAAATATTTATTTATTTAAGATCAGAAACAGCTCAAACGGTGTGTGACGTACTTTGGGGAAGTAGTTCTATCTGCTTACGTTGTATTTGCTCCAGTATCCTTACACCAACCTGTATACTATATAAAATTATATTGTGAATACATGTAGCAACGAGCATTTTGGCAAGATTTGATAAGAAAATATTCGCTTCCGTGTAATAAAAAATATTTACAATTGCAAATTGCTACGGATCTTGCCTATGATCATATTCTACTTGAAATAGTCGATTTACTGCCACACGAACATGAACGATTATTTGAATAACTCTATTCCTCATTGAACCCAAGAAAACGTGCACAAATACTTAAGGGTGAAGTGTGTAGGGCTCAGAAGTAAAGAAGGAAGGGGACATATTATAATTTGCTCAGTGTAACAGAAACTGGACAAAAATCCTATTTGGGATGGGACCATTGACTCAAAAGCTAGAAGTTGAAGAAGATAAAAATTGGTTTCGACAATTTCAGTGCAGGATATGATACGCAGTTTTTGTACAAGACCATTTTTACTAAAGTATTTTGTTCTTCTCGAGTTGAATTAACATGACATGTTTACTTACTTTGCATGTACATTTAAATTGTATATCACAAGAAAGAAATATCTTCGACGTTTTATCAGTGCATAATTCTGAACATTTATCAAGCGCTATTGTAACGCTTGTTTTTTAATGAGATCTTCGTTAAAAGTTTTCTCACAACAGAGAAAAACATTGTTAATAAACAACATAAACAAGTCTCAATAGTTATTATTTCAACCAACGTTAAATGTCTGGATGTTCTACAAATTACACTGCTAATTAGAAATAAATCAAATATTAATATAAATCAAACATCCTGTGACTGACATGGATAAATGTTTTAATGATTTTTTATTATGAAAATATTGTATTGAATATCATATCGTAATTATCATTACCTGTTCTTTCCTTTTCTAGTCTTTGTGATGAAAAAGACGTCTCAGAAGTTAGAAATGTTTATTATTTCTGAACAATGCCACGATACCATTTTTTTAGTAACTTTTCTTTTGAAGAATGTATAGCCTTGAATCGGATTTCGCAAATTGGATCGGAATTCACGTGTTATTTCAATATTCAGAACGGATCCCGCCCGTACCTTTTAGTAATTCTAACCGTGTTGCACAAGGTTAATTTCCGTATAGTCTCTCGCTTAAACATTTGAAATGTTGAAGAGATTTTGCGTTACGCTAGGAAATACAATGAATTGAATAATCTTAAATGTGCTTCTTATAAACATATTTTCTACCATTGACAAAATTAGTGAAATATAAAACGTGAAAACTTTTCTGAACACAAAAATACTACTTTGCTGTTCTTGTATGAAAAAATATGCCAGTCATCCTTATCTTGATATTACAGGATCCTTCGCCTTAAGAATATATACAGATGTCCCACACAGGGCGGAAAAAAAACAAGAACATACTATGCGTGTTCCAAACTACATTTTTGTCTTTTCACTTTTTTAAAGAACATCATTAAAAAGATAAAGCGCTGTCACGAGGTCACCGTTCGTAGCAATCACTTCAAATATTTATTCAGATGTAATGAGGAATGAAACATTCAAGAATATGTTTGCACTGCTGCCTCGCAAGATATTGTGTTGATATAAGCGCAGAAGCATTGACGATGTGACAGGTTAGGAAAAAATACGGAACAGTAAGATGTTCTTCCGTTTGCATCAAAATTCAGTGTCGGCATTTATTCATGAAATCAACTAGCAATCGTCTAGAGTTGACACAAGGTACGCCAAAAAATATGCAAACATAACGCAGGCCAACAACCTAAAATCTTTTTATGTTCACCTAATTCTTATCGTTTCAAGTGTGCTGGTTCCAAAAATAATTTTAAAAATGCCGTATCACCCACCATTTGTTCACATTTTAACATTTTCTTTGTATAGCTACGCAAATTTAGCTCTGGGTCTCTAGAAACGGTTTAATAATGGAGAAAGCTGCTTGGTTCCAGACTGGAAAAGGACTTGTTAGTAGCTGGAACTTCAATTCATGTGTACAGGAGAAGAGAGCAGCAATTTGCTCATTTTTTCAACTAGAACAAGATTTAGGATATTGCTCAAATATTGCCGGTCAGGTGTGTGAGTTCTACTCAGGTGTGTGAGTTCACTAAAACTAGTAAAAGCAGTTCTGTTAAACAATGCTAACATGTATGCATCATTATCTGTTGGTAATTCTGTGTTACGGATGTTACGAAAACCACAGTGTAGTTTTGGAGAAAATAAACTACTCTGCTCATGGATGGATTATAATATTTATTCTTAAATTCTGTTTACATAGCTAACGTATGGCCTAGTTTACAAACTAGAGACTTCAAAATAACTTGCATGCTTCTTGGCCAGCAAAGTAGTTTTACTAAATTCCTATGTTTCCTATGTGAATGGGATAGAAGGGCACGAGATCAATATTGGTCTAGAAATAATTGCTCTGTAAGACAATTATTAAAGCCAGTATGAAAGAACCTTTTTCGTAAACATCTGGTAGATCAATACAAGATTCTGCTGCCTCCATTGCACATAAAATTAGGCCTTATCAAACAATTGGTGAAGGTCTTGTCTAATGATTCAAATACCTTTGTGAAATGTTTCCGTACTTGTCTGATGTCTGCAAAATCTAAAAAAGATATCTTCATTGAGCATGCAATGGGCTAGCGTTCCCTTCACTAAGTTCAGCACCTGATGGTGTAACAAAACGAGATACGAAACGTTGTACAATTGTTGAAATAAATGTGTGTCATAAAAAACTTTGGATACTTTTATTTGTAAACATATATTGACAATCAAGAAGAAATATTGATTCATTGAGCATGATATTAGAAAAATGTTTCATACCGAATTTGAACAACATATGACAGTAAATGAAAAAGAAGTGTGGAATGCATTTAAACTCGTCAATAAGTTTCTAGGTAACAAAAAAGACCCGGACCATTAAGCAGTTGTTGCCAATATGTTGGATGCTTTCAAACAATTGGGATATTTAGTGAGCCTTAAGGTTCACTTTTTAAAATGTCATTTACAATTCTTTCCGGACAATTTAGGAAATGTTAGTGAAGAACAAAGTGAGCATTATCATCATGATATAAAAGTGATGGGAAAACGTTATCAGAGACACTGGAACACCAACATGATGGGAAATGACTGTTGGTCACTTCACCGAGAGCCAGCGGAGTACATGAGAAAAAGCTTAGTTTCTATCAGGAGCTTTAAAGAAAAGAAATAAGTCAATTGACACGTAAAGCCTATGTAGAATGTGATGTTAAGAATATAAAGTCATCTTCAATGAGTACATAAAGTTCCATTTGTATTTTAAAAGTGGTGTACTTTTCATTTTTATTACTTATTTAGCATATTTCCCATATCTTTCTAGATCGAATTGTGACTTATCTGTGGGTGATGAAAACGAACTGAGTTTTGATGCGGATTCAGCCCCCAAAAAACTATAAAAATCAGCCATTAATATTCAAAAAGTGTTGTGAAACAGTTCTCTTTGTTGGTCTGTGTAATCATTAAGAGTTTTAAGGACGGGCGCAAACCTACAAATGCGCGTGAACACAAAACGCATACACATCCAGTAATCTGGACAGCTATTACAAGATAACAATACTGCAAACATACTAAAAATTTCCAGGAAAAACCAAATAAGTAACTCGTGACTTTGAGATTTAAATATCAGAGCAATACAAATCATAATTAATTTTTAGTAGAAAATTCATGTTGTAGATATCTTTAGCTTTAAAATGAAATATGAATAGTGCATACTCAGTCATTTCTATTGCACGTTTATGTCCTGCTTTCTATGTATCGGGCGGAATATGGCGGAGATTACGTAACTGCCACGGCGCTTCCTTCCATAGTCAGAAGTGGGAGACAAACGGACGCTCAAGTACATTGATCATTTTGTTTCCGGGCGCGTCGACAGCTATGGTAATAAGTCAAGTTCATTATCTCTCTAGAGGTGCCAATATTTATCCTTCGCTAGAACGTGAGACTTGACGCCGTCCTTTGTCAGCTTGTTAACAAATATTCGTAACACATTTTCCTAAAAACAAAATTGCAAATTTAGATCCAGACTAAGGATCCAGAAAGGGATTTCCTCCCCCATGTAAGATTTATATTTAAGGTTAACATACAAGTCTAAATATATATACATATGTATATTATATTTACTGAGCTATGAATTATTCTTCAAAAATTAATGTCGTCCTGCGAAGTGTTTCTCCCTTTAGATATTTCTGCCTAAGGTGTACCACAAAAAAAAATGTCGTCCTGCGAAGTGTTTCTCCCTTTAGATATTTCTGCCTAAGGTGTACCGCCCCAGCCGGAACAAGCACTAAACTCCCGACTGGTCTCCCGACATGTGTAGTAGTGTACTGTATGTAAGTGTGTGTGTGTGTAAGTAAGGGAAGAGGATAAGACAAGAAAGAGGAAGGAAAGGTCGCGCGCGGTCCGTGGCCCGTTTGTTGGATACTGCTACGGCATTCGCCCGATTTCGATTAGAGAATTACCGATCAGAGCAGACGGTCGGTTGGATTCTCCAGAGAGCGGCTGACTTCGACCTAGTTATTTAGCTAGTATTGAAAGTCTGCCTTCGTGGAAACTCAAACCCTGGGAGTCACAGCAGAGAGCGGCAATGCAGTTAAACTTAGCCGGCGCCTACATGTCGATTTACGGGTATATTCCACCTCAGGAATCTCCCCCAGCGAGTCAGAAACCACATCAACCAGAAAAAGCTGTAAACCTCCGACAGATCTCCAGGTGTATGTGGTAGAGTTGTGTATGAAAATGTGTGTGTGTGTGTGTGAGAGAGAGAGAGAGAGAGAGAGAGAGAGAGAGAGAGAGGGAGGAATAGAGCAAATAAAAGGGAATGATGCTACATGGTCCGTGGCCTGTTTGTTAGGGTTCTTCTTCGGCATTTGTCTGGTGTTGGTCGGAGAAATCACGGAAAACTACCGATCACAGCAGGCGGCCGCTAGAATTCTCCTCCAGCGCCTGAATTCGACCTAGCTATCCAGCTAGTGTCAAAAATCCGCCGCCGTCTAGGCTCGAACCCGAGGACCTCCCGTTGAGAGACACTGCGGTGGCGGCAGGTACTACCCTGAGCTACCTCAGCCGGTGAAGCCCGCGAGGGCGGCGGCGTTGGAGACGCGTCGCGATTTTTCTCCGGGCGAGGGCGTCTGCTCGGCCTCCCGCGGCGTCGCGTCGCATTGAAAAAAGGGGCCGCTCGTCGCGGTCCCTCGCGGGCGAAGTGTTTGAAAGAAGCGCTGAATGCGCCCGTGGGTGCAGGTGGGATTTCGCATCAATCTCCTACGGGGGAGCGCCTCTGGCTGCGGCCCGGGGTGCGGGGCACGGCAGTCATTAAAATGAAATTAAGCCGCGCACTTTTTCATTCCACAGTTCCTGCTCATTTTTAAAGACTTGCACAAAATTAATTATGACGCTTAATGGTGTAAGCTCCTTCCCTTGTAATCTGAAAAGAAAATTATATCGGGCGTTATCCCGGCGAGGGAAGCGTCGGTGGCGGCTGCGGAGCGCGCGGTTATTGATAGCAGCGCCTCTGGCGGGAGCGGCGGCAAACAATACATCTGGGCCGAGCATCGATCATGGAAGCGCCTTTTGTCTGAGGGCGGCGGTGGCGGCGTCGGAGGCGGTGGCGGAGGCGTCGGCAGACCTGTTGCCTTGGTCCAGGTGCCTGCCCCGTGAACATAAATCTCCCCGCAGACAGCCAATCAGACTTATTCAAACAACACACATAAAAAGTTTTGGGCGTATCGTGGGCGCGGGTGGGCGGGCGGGGTGACCCGGGCGTTGCTCGCGGCTGCTGTTCGCTGTGGCTGTGGCTCTGCCCGTGGCTGGGTGGGCGGGGCGGTGGGGGGGGGCGTGCCCTCGTGCCCAGCAGAGCGAGCTCGGCGTCGCGACGTCCGCTGCTGTTTGTCATGCGAAGCTCTCGCCAGGAACTTCGGTTACAAATCAAAGCGGCGCCAGCCAATTCGAAAAACTCGGGTGCCGCCGCGCGGAGCGGTCCAAGATTATTGCCCCCCCTCACCCTCCCAGAGAGCCCCTCCCCCCTCTCCACCGCCGGGGGCAGAGCGGTCCCCGTTGGCACTGGCGTCGCCGCCAGAGATCGGTTCAATTGTTAAAATGAGCGCGTGTGCAGGTCGTGGAAGTTCTTTTGAAGTTCCCATGAAATGCCGCATGCCACTGGTAGATACGATGGGCGAACATTGGTTTGACTGGTCTTTTGGTGCAAAATTTCACAAAAAACTTACTCCACATTCAACAAATATATTGAAAAAAGAATGCTTAATATATACGTGTCAATGCAAATAGTTGGTAAATATCAAATTTCGTATTATTAATAAAAAAACTATCTTCGCAATCATTACCAAAATGCTTCTACTTCTTTCTAAAGAAGGGAGATAAGAAACATTGAAACTCTTACAGAGGGAACTGTAGCTCAATGTAAAAAGTGTATGCTCAGATTGGATATAGAAGGAAGAAAAGTAGAATAAGAAAATTATATTGAGAGAAGAAAAAAATGGGTTTCGGAAAAGCATGTAATCATCTACCTAAACTATTTTCAGCTACCAGAGAAAAGAGAAAAATTTAGATACTTTAATTTGCAAAATCATCTTGCTTTTGTAGATTTTAAAAATGCTATGTACAGTGATAATTGAACAAAGTTATGGGTTATAACATAAAACCAAGGTTGCCGAATAGATTGAAACGAAAAGTGGCAAAATATTTTTAATGGGGTTTTCTAATAGGGATGAAAAGTTGCCTTTGAGATTCAGAGGAAACTGCAAAAAATCTTTTGTCAATAACAATATTTTAGGTGAAACAATGAAGCTAAAAAATTGAAACATTTAATAGCAAGTCAAAATTTGGTGGTGAATATTTTTTAAAAGCTTTGCATACATCTACTGTGAAAACGAACAGTTAGAAAGAATAAATTATTACTAGATTAAAAAAGAATCTACATTAATCATTGTATACAAATAAAATGTTTTTACTGACACCTGTCACAATCTCCGAACTCCTTCCTCGACTACTCAACTACTTGTTTTCTTTCCCTCTGTTCCAAATCACGAGTGTTTGTGCATGATTCACAAATACCTTAACAAAGAAACACGGTGCTTGTAAACATATTCCATATATTTTGTAAAATTTATTTAACCCACTTATCTCGTTAGATAAATTTAAAAAATATCATCACTTATCACAACACAGTAACAAATTCAGATAAGAAAACAGAATAATTTGTTACGAAAACTCTTTGAAGCCTATTTCTCTAACAACTGTTATCTGATAATTATAGTTTTTATTGGATTTTATTCCGTTGAATTCGGTTACCACTAAGTTAAAAACAGGCGAAAACCGCTTTTTTATTAATAAGAAGACATATACAGTATTCAATATATTATTCTTGAATTTTATAGTGCAAATAAACCAAAGAAAAGAGTTGATATTAAAAAGTTTAAAATTTTTGAAATTATATCTTACTTGGGGCTCTTAAATACATGCTTCGGGTACCAAAAAAATTTATTTTTGTCTGATTTACATTAAAAACGTCTCCGCACTATTAGAATTTAATTAATGAACGCAGTTTTTTTCCACTCTGTCCTACTGCCCATTACAATTTGTGAATGTAATGGTGGGGCTAGAGTCAGAGCAGTGGACCGATGAGAATTATAATAGCAAACCGTGACATTCCTACGGTAGTCATAATACAGTCTCAGCAGAGTTCTTGCTCCAGGAAGCTTAACAATGAATGTGTTGAGGAGAATCAAATGCATTGCTTCTATCTTGATTATTTAATAATTCAAGAAAAACGATAATGACATAATTTGAAATGTGATAAATGACAGTTATTCTAATTGTGATCATATGCTTTTAAGAAACGATAAAGTGAAAAAAGTTAATGAATTCATAAACGAATTATGTAAATTAATTGTTACATCTAAATAGACATGTTGCCCGAGTTTTGAGTTGTCTCCGTTCACATTGCGAAAGTATAAATTGAAGTACTAATTACAGTTAATTTGATTATTTTTCATAAAAATGATTTGGTGAGTAAATACTGAAATAAAACATTTAAGCAAGGGTTCTTACAGCCAATCACATGCTTGCAATAAACACCACACAAATTTTAAGTGTATTTACATGGACGTCTTGAAATGTTTCTGTACAGGTTGTGAGGGTATAAGTGAAGATGCAGATTTATCATGTTGAAATGCTGTGGCACGTCGGAAAATAACTGCGTGGATCGTCGTAGGCGATAGTGAATTAGCCAATGGCGAGGTGTTGCTCGGACGACAGGAATTGGCCTGGCGGTTGTGAGTCATGGGCTGCTCAGCGAGAAATGCTTCATTGATATTCCATGGGGTGCGCATGGAATGTTGTGGTTGAAAACCAAGCCGATGGTGCGTTTTTTTATCATTAGTAAAGTTTCAGGATATAAGAGGTATCAACCACAATAGTAGGCTATATAAATTTACTCTGTAGAAAATTCAGTCATACGCGTGTTTTGGGAATTTGTTTCCATCATCAGTGGCTCTACAATATTAAATTTAAATTAATAAATTAACACATGATTAAATTAGTAAATTAACACATGATTTAATTAGAGTACTTGCTAAGTAAGTAACTGGGTAAGTACTCTAATTAAATAATTATAACGTTCAATCAGATTATGTACTTCCTGGTATGCTGTAGTTATTTGTGTTAATTTGTTAATTTAATTTTAAATTAAAATGAAATTTATTTCAGAATATCAAAAGAGAAGATAAAAACTTATCACTTTCTGAAAGAAAAAAAATTGTAGTTGACAAAAAATGATGTAAGAAATTCTTCCTTTAACTAATTACGATGTGGTTACGATACGTGTGAAATAAAACTTGGGTAACGTGGTCTAGTAAGAAAACTTCAATTAATGCAGTTCAAACTACAGGACAATGAAAAATAAAGCAAAGGAATATAACATGAAGTTTTGTAACACAATAGCCATTTCTATACAGAGTTCTCTTGCAGAGTGCAGAAATGAAGTTTCTAAGAAAAGAGTTTGCTGAAGATAAGATTTAGAAATGATCACATACTAGAACAAAAGTGAAGAGTTTCAATGAAAGATTGATTGAGTGCAGAAATAAAAGACCACAAGTTGAACAAAGAATGGATTACTCACTTTTACCGAAGTTGGTCTTCTAATGCAAGAGATACAGGATTGCATAAAAGGAGGAGGAAGAGAAGAAGCAGAAGAAGAAACAAAAGAAGAAGCAACATAAGAAGAAGAAGAAGAAGAAGCAAAAGAAGAGGAGGTTGAGAAGACGAGGTTTCTCTTGTTTGTATCTTGTTTTGTCTTATTTGGAATATATCCTCCAAAAATGCTATATTTACTCATCTATAATTTCATCAAAACTATTTTAACTTATGGATAACATTTGAAGTCTGAACATTGCAACCCCTAGTTTATTATTGGGCGCATTGCCATTCCTGCATTCCTTCGTTTAGCGAACAAGTCTTCCACAATCCTGTCTTTCCTTACCTTTCACATCTTTTGCCAACACGCCAATGTCATGAAAAGCATTCCTGTCCTCATTTTTGTCTACGTTATCCTAATTACCACTGCTAGTTGCCTTATCGATATTGCTTTTGTCATATAACCTTGTCCTGTAACCTTGTTGATTTTCATTTTCTTGGCGTTTATCTTCATTTCCCTATCGTGTCTTTGTCGTAATGTTAAAGTCATGGTTGTCAACTCATGGTCTCTATTCCCAACACTTTCGCCTTTATCTTCAGAACAAATGAAAGACTGTTCTCGCCTCACTACGCAAACTTAACTATCAATCCATTTTGAGAGCCCACTTACTGATAGGTGTAATCGTCAAGTAGGTATATGAGGCTAAGGCTATGCCTTTTTTACACGAACAGATTATTTCACATTTTTAATACTATTAAAATTTTCCCCACATCGTTGATACAATGAAATTTCGTATCCCATGTCTTTTCTTAGTTTCTGACAACGTATTCAGTTTACTTATAAGCTAACATGTAAGTAAGCTGCAATGACCTCTCATTAATTTCGTAGGCACGTATACATGGAATGATCTTACTTCAAGAAATAATATATTTATTAATTGTTGTTCTACTAATGAATTCGGAAGCTCTTCAATACTCCAAATCAAATTTATGTATGCAAACAAATTTGTATAAAATATCGTTTTCTTCATGATTGCGAATAGAAAGTGCAAGTTTTTATATTATTTTCCTTAACTAGAATAGTTTTCTCATGATAATGGGATAAAAGTAAAATACATATCAAAGTATAACTCAAGAATATCACCACTGCTTTCTCCCCGTTCACACCAATATATAACGTTCCGAAAACAATTTTAAGTGCGTTGAGCCAGTGCTAACTCTCGATCTAAGGTGTGAGGTGACTGAGCTACATAGCTAATGATGAGACTCCTCATTGTGCGATGGAAATTGTCCTTCTGTTCTGGCTTCCTAGTCACCGTCGTTTTGCTACAATTTGTGTGTGTGTGTGTGTGTGTTAAGGATGCAGGATTTTTTCCCTTGCCGTTAGTTTTATTCTTCCTTGTAATTGCACAAAAGGGTTAAATATTCTCTCAACGTGAGTTTCGTGTTTCTCATGCAACAAAGTTGTGAAATATCTTGATATATAAGTATAGTCGAGGGAAGTCTCACGTGGTAACCAAATATCGCTCATCGGAGAACTGTTGCCACCCATCAAATTCATCAGCTTTTCTCTACTCGCAAAATATCATCGCCCCTCAGATTATATATTGCTGTGCAATTTTATAAATACATGATGGGACCAATTCTTCCATACGCTACTCATATATGGGCATCTATTAGCAAATCCAATAGTCTAAAAACCCAAATTTTCATTAACACATTTCTCCGTACCGCCATTACAAAAGCTCCCCTGGTTTATATCAAATTCTCAATTACCTAATAAACTCTTCATTACTCCGAACTTCGTTTGTCCCCTTCACTACCTCGCTTCCATCCCAAATCCTATGAATTCCTTCACTACCGTAAAATTGAAAAATCAATTTTTTTCTCACAAACAACTACAACGAGAATCGCCAAGGGATTTTTGGCCTGTGTAGATGGGTAAAACAGACATAATCTTCCACACTAAAATTTGTATTTTATACAAATTTTATATAAATTTGTATTTTATACAAATTTCCGATTTTACATTGCAGTTAACATGTTTCGAGGAATTTTACTTCATATTCAGTGCTCTATATCACAGACATAGAGTGAAAAACTATATTTTCTCAGAACAATTATTTTTTATACAGAAAAGGATGGAATGAATTAATGCAACAATTGGGTTGTATATTATTAATTATTTATAAATTGCACACCCAAGTCAGGTGGAATTAAACATGGCTGTTAAACGGCATCCTTGCCGTCATTTTGTGCCCAGGGAGAACTACAGGAAGGGTGAGTGTAGGGGAGTTGAGGATATTCAAAATAGGACTATGATTTATATTATCAATATCATATTATTATCAAAAGGGCGAGAGGTAGGAGGGTTTTTTACCAATTTTAGAATTTTCAGATTTTAATGTACTTAATTTGTTTCTATTATATTTAATTTGTCTCTTTGCTTTCAACATATTTTTAAATTTTTGTTGAGGTCGAAACTATGTTACGTTCCAAGAAGATGAGAAGGAAAAGTGGAGTTGTGATGATGTAACCATATTCACAACTCTACATAACCACCGAGTTTAAATTTGGACCCTCCACCTCAAGCATTCTCCCGATTTGACATTTCGAATATTAATTCAACAACTTGCCGTTTCATATATAATCGAGTACCTAAAATAATACTTACATGTTCAACCAATACTTCGTACCCAGCTTCTGAGGGTCTGTTGGTCAAGAATAAATAAATTTAAAAAAGATGTGCTATTAAGTTTACCTATTGATAGAATATATAGAAGTATTTTTTTACATGAACTGTAATTAAACCATATCCAAGCAAGACAATGAATAACGTCAACAGCCGAGAACTATGAGAATCGAAGTAAAGATTTATATTTAATCGAAATTAATGTACAAAATCAAACTTCACATATTAAACCATTATAGGTGTTATTTCATATGAAGAAAAACTTGTATCATTTTTTTCATCATTACATTTTCACTCAAAAATTATATTTTGTGTTGATGAAGTTTTATTCGTGTGATTCCTGAGCCGTCCACTTTAAATTCATCTATGCATTTACCACACTTGGTTCGGCCTTATGTCGCTGGGATTCCTAATATCACAAGTTCTGAGATATGGGGTTCGTAATTACTCTCTAGCGGAAACCAACAAAACTAAGTACCAAGTAGTCTAAGTCAACGCTGAGTTATTGTCCCGTTGATAAAGGAAATCACACTGAAGATTATTACAATTGTAGTATGTTAATACTATCACGAAAATATCTGTTGGCAAAATAATTTGATTGTCATTTCGATGTACATACAGAATACTTTGCAATAACAATTAAGACGCAGACTATGTAACTAATGTCGGCGTTAGCCAAAGGCGCTGAACATATCTACAAATAATGAACAAGGATATTACGATGAGATTATGAAGATATTAAGATGATATTAATATTAATATGATTTGCAAGAGCACGTTGCAAGACCATTGCCAAAAAAACTCAGAATATTCTATGTAAATAATGGAATATTAAGGAATAGAATGTTGTGTAAAAACGGCTGAGTCAGATTAGTGACAACATTAATTGCGCATGCAGCTTCTCTGATCGGGAGGTTTAGGGTTCGCGTCCTGACCGTAGGGGAATTTAGACACTTGATAGAAAGTCGAATTCAGCCACTTTCTCAAGGAAAATTCTAGCAGTCGTCTATTGATCGAGTAGTTTTCCGTGGTTTCTCCGAACATTACGTGGCAAATGGTGGAGCAATACCCTAACAAATGGGCAACGAACCGCGCAAAATTCCCTATTTGTCCCCTCCTCTCTCCTTACTTAAACACTGCTGAACATGTAGGGAGACCTGTCGAGAACTTACACTTTTCCCCCGGGGCGCCGTGTTCCGCCAGGGGAAATTCCTGAATGGGAGGAAACCAGCAAGGGGAACACCGCCAACACTCGGCTATAACGTGATCTCCACCAATGTAATAATGACGAAAGTAGTTGTCGCGCCCGGAAGCTCTAAATACTCATTCTCTCTTGAATACTATTATTTGCTTCTTTCAAGAAATAATGAGCATAGCCAGGTTTTGTCTTAGGAAGGGGGAGAAGTTTTTGTAGTCTTACTATATCAAGTAAATACTTTTGTAGTATCTACTTTTCAATAAAATCAAGGTATTTTTTCCAAATTTTATTTAATAGCTTTTATTGTACAATATTTTCATAATTTGTAATTCGTACTTAATTCCTATGATGTGGTAGCAGTACCAATTATACTGACTAATCACCTAATTACTATTACATGCAATACAACAACATTACAATAGTACAGCAATAACATTAATGTTTGTCCTGGGGACTTGTCCCCCTGATGAAAGTGTAAAGTGTAGAGGTGGTAGACCACACGGGGTATATATTATATACGGGGTATGTTTTTATATGCAAATGCATATTTTGGCTTTAATTGCAAATTTCCATGAAAAGTTTTAAATAATTCAACAAATGCCTGTAAAATCCTAACGTGTTTACTTTGCGTAATTCGTTTTCTAAGTTTGTTCACCTCTTCTTCCACACAGTTGGAACTTGTCACAGCATCGCGGAACACGGCGTGCTTCCGAATGCGCAACCAGGAGCTGTAGCTCAGTGCATCAACTGATGTCACTGCAGCGCCTCTGACCGGGAGGTCCTACGTTCGAATTCAGACGGCGGCAGGATTTTCGACACTAGCTTTCCAGCTAGGTCGATTTCAGACACAGTCTGGAGGAGAATTCTAGCGGCCAGCTGCTCTGACCGGTAGTTTTCCGTGGTTTCTCCGATCAACACGAGGCAAATGCCGGAGCAGTACCCTACCAAACGGGCCACGGACCGCGCGCGATCTGTCCTTCCTCTTCCTTGTCCTATCCTCTCCCCTTACACACACACACATACACTAACATGCACTACACTCCGGGAGACCGGTCGGGAGCTTAGAGCTTGTCCCGACTGGGGCGGTGCCCCGCTGGTGGGAGAGTCCTGGTTAGGAGAGAACCCCAATACCCAAAGGTAGGTCGGCGCCGGATCCCGCCATCCCACGGGGGAAGATGACCACCATCTCCCGAGAAAAAATATGCACTACACTAACGGAACTAATGACCAAAGCCGTTGACGCGCCGGGAAACACGAAAAAATCAATCAATCAATCAATCAACCGAATGCACACTCAAGGTCTATCTCGTACTTGGAAATCTGACGAGCCTTGCTTACACGTAACTAGAACCATTTTTACAAAAGATCGCGACCTTTCAGTTCCTTTTAATATGCCTAAAACGAAAGTATCAGTTAGTGAGAAGTTACGAAATTTTGTTCTCGAGTTTGGTGAAAGCATATTCAGAACCGATGGAGTGATATTATTGTGTGAAGTGAAAGTTACTGCCAAAAAAGACTTCTCTAAGCTCCAACATTACAAAACTGCCAAACATGAGCTTTGTGTAACTAGACATTCGGCCGAAAATAGGTATACGAAAAGAGGCATTTTCTTCTATTGGAAATTCCGACACCAAGTTCACAATTTTGACAATTTTTGCAAGATCCCGGTAAGATGATAGTACGTCTAATATTCCTTTCAAGAAATTCAACAAACCAAGTTTCTTGAAAAATATACACAGCATTCTATTCCCAACAAATCCACTCTCAGGAAGGAATGTCTGACCTCTTCTCATGAATAAATGTTAAATATGACCCTTTGTTGTAATAAAATAAGGCGTAGCATGGGGGACAGTAAGATATATGGGTTTCAATAGACGAGACTATAGATGTGGACAGAAGATATGTAGCAAATGTGATTGTTGACTCGCTGAAAGAAGATCGGCCTGGAAATACGTTTCTTCTGACATGTGAAGTGCTGGCGAACACAAATCATTCCACTGTCGCAGTTCTCTTCGACAATGCAATGAATCTGTATAGGCCGAATGGGTCAAAGAGAGAAAACATTTTTAACGAGGGTTAAATTCCTTGAAATTACTTAAAGGACTGTCTTTCTCGGATATTTTTTTGAATTCTTGCAAGGTCCTTTGATTTTCAATGCATACATTAATATCATATCAATTTTTATTAATGATTTTTTTACATTTTTATTATCATTTATATTGTAATTTAAAATCATTAATAAAAATTTATATAATATGAATGTTTGCCATAAAAACCAAAGGACCTTACAAGAATTAAGAAAATATTGTTCTATTTGTAATTGATGCTGCTTGGTATATGATGGAGGCAGCCAAGGGACTTCAAATACTATATCTTAAAATGATACACGTGACTTGTCTTGCATATGCCTTGCATAGGGTAACTGAAGAAGAAGTAGCTACCCTGAAGTAGAAAAAATTAATATCCACCTGTAAGAAAATGTTTGCCAAAGCTCAAATTCGCATTCAGAAATTTCAGGATGAAGTATCTTCATTACCACTACCTCCACAATCACTTATAACGCGTTGAGGGACTTGACTTGATGCCGCGATTAACTATTGCAACAACTTTGATGTCATAGAGAAGGTACTAATGTCTTTCAATCCAGCAGAATTGTCCTCCATAAAAATTACTCAAGAGATTTTTCAATCCCTACTTTAAAAGTGGATCTGCCTTACGTAAAGCGCATTATTAATTCTTTATCTGGAGCAATTATGAAACTGGAAGTTTCAGATGTTCAACTAAGCAGTGCATTGAATGTGGTAATGTGCATTGAACAGAAATTAAAACATACCAAAGGAACTGTAGCATCTAGAGTGTGTAGAAAATTTTAAAAATGTATTGGAAAATAATTGCGTACTTCTGTACTTGCGTGAAATAAGTGACAATCTTTGTGACAAAACTTCATAAAATTTTCAGGAATTTTCTCCAAATGATTTAACTCTATTCAAGTACACACCTCATATATCATGTAATGTCGAAAGAAGTTTCTCTCGCTACAAGACGATACTCAGCGACAATAGAAAAGGATTCTCATTTAACAGTCTTAAAATACATGTGGTAATAAATTGCAACAATCCTGATATTGAGTGATACTTAATGAGCTTTTTAAAGTAAATATAAAATAAAAGGAAACGGTTAAGTAATAAGCACATTAGGGGGCGACAGGAAGTGGGATTCGGAAATGTAAGGGCAGAGGCGTTGGTGCTAACGATCTTCTGCGGTGCTATTTGTTTTCAGGTGCTGAGGAGGCCAAACACTGGAAGGAGAATGCCTGACTCACGCGCCAAATAAATAAATAGTTTAAAAACAAAAATCCGATAGATTAGCATGTACTCGGCTTCTGACGGCAGGTTTTTCCCCCTTCAGGGTTTTTTTCTCTGCCGTACCTTATGGTCTCTTTTCCGCGGCATTGATGCGATGGAGAGACCATTTGGGGTGAATACCAGAATACGAAAGGTTAGAACGCGGTAGAATGTAGGTATTGTAATGGCTTAAAGGCCTTCGACCTAGCCGCTTAGCATCAAGTTTTCTAATTTGTATATAATAATTACCTATTAAATAAAATAATGCTTAATGAGCTCTTTAAATAATCCGCCTAACGGTTGATTTTTAGATTCAGAATTACAAAGAATTGAAACTTTTTTTTAACTTTTTGACCGTTAATTGCAGCCTACAACAATTGCAATAAATGTGTTTCTGCAAACAAGAAAAGTAATAAATAATGCTATTCATTAAGTCATATTTCGAATTTTATAGGTCTTATTTTTATTTTTTAGGTCATAAATGCATACATATTTCATATATTTTTAGATCATAGAATCCCGCCCCCTAATCATTCCTATTCCCGACTACTTCAGTTTGAATCGCGCCCCGTTCACCCATCGAATATGTATCGCTCTCATCCAACTGACCCTTGGCCCCCTCGTACAGTCGAAAAATAGCACGCATTTGTCTGTCACATCCATCATAGCAGCTGTAATTACTCCTGCAGTTCGAATAATGGTAATACATCGATTTACCATATAAATCGTTTCGATGGAATTACCCAATGTGTAAGAATTACAGAGAAACTCAAAGAAGAGTTGATCTTGGTTACAGTTCGTAAGAAAGATGTAATATTTTAATGGTTAAATTAAAATGTTTCATGTGGTTATGAAAACTCTTTCTTACTTTCACTGTTTATTGATTGTAAAGTGTTACGTATGCGATACGCATGCGGCAAAACTACCTACTTAGCACCTATCGCCATTAAGTCCGTCAAAATTTCATTCGTACGCCAAAGACTCTTTTTGTATTAGTTTAGTAAATAACTCTTTGAGCTGGCCTGAATAGCCGGTAGTTCACCAAGGCTGAAGGACCGCGGCTGCTTCGGCTGGAAGGGTCGCGGGTCCAAATCCCGCTGTGGGCATGGATGTTTGTGTATTCATGTTGTTCTTGTGTTCCCCCTACAGTTATTCCAATGTAAAAAATCACAGTGGTCGATTTATGTTCAAGTAGTCAAAAAGCGATCGTAAATAAATAAAATAAAATAAAATAAATATTTGAGTTGAATATTTCAATTCAGTAATGTGGATAGATTCCGACGATACTCTCTTGGTAATCTTGCATTTCCAAGCATTGCCAAATTAACTTCGTTGCGCGCTGATCATCCTTTCTCGCTTTCATCATCTCTCACGTGAGTTCAGTAATTGTTAGGGCAGTAATTGTTAATACCTGCTTGTATGTGTTTGCATAGTTTATTGCTACATTATTATTAAGTTGCTATTATTCTACTAGAGTCTTCGCATGAGCGTTGTCTCGGGAAAGCAACAATCGATGAGCATTTTGTGTTTTCTCGCGTACTACGTACGTAGTATAGAAAATGTATTGTACGTAATGCTGCAGGAAAAACAATGATTATTCTGAAAAAATCTCGTCCGAATCTCGCCCCTCATATCGAAAAAGTGGATATATCTTGTTCATGCATTTTAATGTACATTACTTCCTCTAACATACTATGAAGTCAGAATCTACATTTTGTGGACCAAGGATACCGAAAAACTGGTTGATGGCAAAACGTCTGACTGTCTTTAGTGTCATACGGTAACTTATTACAAAACAAGATTGGAGAATTATGAAACGAGGCTGATTAGCTCCCAAGTCCTGTGGAGTTTTATACCCAGTCGTGTAATATCTTACGGTAGGAATACCGTTAATGTTATCCACATTGTAGAAATTCTAATAAACAAAAATTTCCGTTTAGATTTGACTATTCATTTACCAAAAGGTGACAGACTGATGTCTCTAGAAATTGATTGGAGATCACGAATGAGTTTTATTACCAAACTGATCATTGTTAACAATGGTCTATGTACTAATAGAACACCTTGTTCTTATAAATGTTATTATGACACTGCCCTTAATATCGAAATGTTTGTCATAATCAGTCAAAATTAATAAAAAAATCTTACCCCCTTAAAAAATTAGCCCTCCTGAAAAGTCCTCGCCCCCATAAACATATTTCTTCCTTTAAATCTATCCCTCCTAGAAAAAGTATTGGTCTCTCCTCATTGCACAAATTCCGACTAAGCTCACGACCACGAAACTTTCTCTTTGCGACTTTTTTCTCCCTCATAGCTTGCCCCATCTCTTGTTCCCCCTCCCTCCACCTCCCTGGCTCCAACCTGAGCCGCGCCCCGCGTGCAATCACTCGGAGAGGCGGCGCTCATTTGTCCGAAGGGGGCGGTCGACCTGCTCACGCACTTCCTGGGATTGTGCGCGCCCGCCCCGCCCAGCCCCGCTCCGCCCCGCCCCGCTACGCCCTTCCCCACCCCGCCCACCCTGCCGCACCTGCCCCGCCTGCCCTGCCGCACCCGCCCCGCTCCGCCCCGCCCCGCCCCGCCCCGCCCCGCCCCGCCCCGCCCCGCCACCGCCCGTTGGCCTTGCAACTCGAACTCCGCTCCACGGCCCCCTGGGAGTCGAACCTGGGCGCCCGCGCTCCCGCCCGAGCAGCTTTTCCCGCCCGAGCGGTGCCGAATGTCAGGACAGGGTTTTTACGCGTGATGAAACAGCGGTCGGTCACGAAGTGATACTGCGTATGAGACGCGGCAGTAAGGGTAATGTCTATGGAATGGAGATCGCTGTGAGGGAAGGTAAAAGTAATTAATTCTGAATTTTTTGTGAAATGGTATGTTCTTTACAACATTCCTGTTGGTGATTTTTTCGTTATTCTTTATTGTATATCGATACATTAACACAAGACATCTATTAAAATATTATACGTCCGTTCCCAGTAATGGAATTGAACAATCGATACGAAAAGGCAGTGAATGAATACTCCCAATGAGAACAATAACATTTTATAATTTACGAAACACCGGGTCATACCCAATTGCAGTTCAAATAAATGTATGTATAACTTGAATGTATGAAAAGAAGCCAATTAACATTACCAATAAATCAATCAGATTACTTTCGTTTTAATCGTCTTTAGATTGATTGTACAGCTAGGTCCACTTACCAGCCATAAGATGACATCCCTCACTTTGCTTATGGTAAGTATAGCGTTATCAGCTAATGTTCGCTTAAGTGTTTGCGACATCAACATGGTTGCACCTTTGTCCCTTTGCGCAAAAATAACTGGTTGTCGTAGTCGGTTTTTATGATCTGAAAGTGTACCAAAAGATTAAATATTTAAAACACATTCAGTGCAATTTAGGTGAAATATTTTTTTCTTTGCGGGAGTTTACCAGTGGATTCGTCCACTTCAAAAGCAGTCCATAGAGCATACAGGATGGGATAAGGGTAAAATGTCCCCTATTGATGCCAGAACTGAACTTGTCCATCATCTGATTCGGAATAAACGATGAGTGACTATTGATGAAGTGGTAAATCATATGCACATTAGTCAGATTCTGCAATGAGATCGGGGAGATAGATTGTTTAAAGACCTTTTGTTGCAAGACAACGCGCATCTACATACCGCCACCCAAGCACATCAAAATTTGTATTTTGGTGTTGGAGCGTCTCGGATAAAGTTCCGAACTGATCACGTCAAATTACCATGTGTTTGGCCCACTTAAATATGCTTTAAGGTGCCGAAGATCGGCATTTGGCGTTGAGGTGAGGTGGTAAAGCTCCACGCCTCCTCGCCTCCTCTTCCTCCCGTCCTCTTCTAGCCATTCCAGATCGGGATCTCTTGCGACCACTGGTGATGGTTACAAGCAATATTTTGGTTCTCTATGTAACCATCCGCCCGGGAGAGGTGGTTCAGGACATCAACTGTCTCTGCAGTGCCTCTGACTGAGAGGTCCCAGGTTCGAGTCCTGACGGCGGCAGAATTTTCGACACTTGCTTGTCAGCTAGGACGAATTCAGTGGAGAATTCTAGTAGCAAGATGTTATTATCGGTGGTTTTCCGTGATTTCTCCGATTAATACTAGACGAATGTCGGAGTAGTACCCTAACAAATGAGCCACGGACCGCGTGCGATGTTTCCTTCCCCTTTCCTGCCCTATCTTCTCTTCTTACTAACACATTAACATGCACTACACATGGTGGGAAATAGATCGGGAGCTTATAGTTTGTCCCGACTGGGGCGGTGCTCCGCTGGTGAGAGATACCTGGTGGTGTAAAACCCCGCTAGCCGACAAAGGTCGGCGCCGTATCTCATCATTCAGCAAGGTAAGATCACCACCACCTCCTGAGGAAAAGAAGCATGCACTACACTCACGGGACTTTAGCCGTTGGCACGCCCGAAATCACTAACAATCAATCATGTAACTACTCGGCCTGGCATCCGGCCTCCGTCGCTTTAGGGGTGGTGAATTCGTCAGTGGGCGGCTCACTAGCACCGGAGGCGCATCGGAAGACATTGGGAAAGCTAGGGTGGTTCCAGCACCCTGGTGGCCGATCCCACATCACTGGCAGCGACAAGAAGAGTTTTGACGACGACGGAGGGGATAAATGGGTCAAGGCCTGCTCCAGTATTCGCATGTTGTTGATCGGAAAAACGAGGAAAACCACCAATCAGACCAACCGTTCGGTAGAATTCTCCTACCGACACCAGCTGAATTCGACCTACCTACGTAGCTAGTGTATCGCAATATCAACGATTCTATATTCTAAATATCAACGGTTTCATATTTACCAACATATGGTTGTTACTATTTTTCTCAATAATTGAAAATTAGTCAAACATTTTTTAGGAATATTTAGCAGATAAATTTATAGAAATGCAACTATGATCATCCCTTCAAGTCTTGTCATTGAGCAGTCCATTTGTAGAATCTTAGTAGAAAATTCCACCTTGCCTACCTCCTCAACATCGGTACATGATCTTCATAGTATCGAAATTGGTGAGTGGTAAAAGCTGCCTTGTCATCTTTCTACTCTTCTCTTTTCCTCCCTCAAAATATGTTTCACTATCATACCCTCTCATAATTTCCATTTCTACAACTTTCGTGTTGTCCCTTCCACTCTCATTATCCTCTTCGTGGTTGTTCTTCTTCGCTTCGTTCTTCACATATTTTCTTCTCTTCAATTTGCAACTTGTTCTGCGCTTTGCCCTGCACGTCACAGTCTTTCGCTCCTCCCCCTCTTCTTCCTCCTCCTCCACCTCCTCATCCTCCTTTTCTTTATCCTCCATCTTCTCGTGCCTCTCGCCATTCCTACATACTTCTCGGCCAAGTGCTCCTCCAATCCTTTTCTTCAGCCTCCTTCACTTCATCCACTTCCTTCCCCTCCTCTACATCCCAGGCCGCCACATTCTTCCCTTCATCATCTTCTCCTTCCCCTTTTCCTCCTCCGTCATCATCGGCTTCGTCCTTCTCCTGCGCCGCATAGGAGGACGGGTGAAAGAGTGGGCCAAGACGTAATGGAGTTTATTGTAAAAGCGCCGGAAGGAACTTCTGGCGAATTCAAACTTATTTAGTGTAATTTATACCGCGGGATATCAGCGGCTCATCTCGCCCGCCCAATTAAACTTCCGGAGGCGGTAATTAGAGGGAAGACTGCGAGGGTAGCTGTCGGGTGGCAGCGGGCGACCGAGGGGCAACATGGCGACGGGGCGAGGGGCGAGGGGCGAGGGGCGAGGGGCGATGGAACGTGCCATCCCCCAAGAGGCAATTCGATTAAGTCTATTATATTAAGCATATCACTCCAATATCATTATCGAGCTTTTTCTTTGTTTTGTGTCTTCATCAGTCTTGTTATATTGTTTTAAATGGACTCTTCCTTAGCAGTTCAATTTGTAAGATTTTTTCCTTCTACATTTTGTGAAAACGATTGTTGTGTCAACAACGAGATAACTGTGGAACAAAAACAATTTTTTGATGCTTAAGAAACATACGGTTATGGTTATAGATATGGGGATAATCAACCACAACAATAAAAATAAATAATATATTTTTATTTCGTTTCCAAAGAAACTTTCGGGAACAATATTTTCACATCCTCAGTAGGTCTCTAACAAAAGGAAAAATTGAGAGATTAACATAAAGAAGAACTATGATATAAAGAATAAACTTGACAAAAGAAGTGAAATAAATAATACAATGATAAAATTAAAAAAATAAAATAACTTAATGCTCAAGCAACGTGGATCATACCTAAACATTTACAATAAAACAGGATATAATCCAGAGATGAACCACATGGGTGGCCGCCATCTTGTAGAATGGTGGGAAGTGGAAGCCCACCCAATAGTGGTGGAGGGGGGGCGGACGTTTTGCCTCCAATTGGTTTTTCGGCATCAAGGACCCACAAAACGGGGATTCTGGCTACACTACGTGTTAGAGGATTTTGTATCTTAATTTAGCAACTTGTTTTATGCACTTTTTCGCAAACCAGAGCCCGGCAATTTTTTTTCGCCGAAAATCCGCCGTTTTTTCGCGTAGCATTACATAACTTTCTCTATACTACGTATATTACTCTGTATATACCTACGTATACGAAAAAATTAAAAGTATAAGGCATTATTTAAATATCTAATTTTGAAAAAATACCTCATAAAGAAACAAATACCCACCCTTTTACTCCGTAAATACACCTCCAAAAAGAAACAAATATCTTCAATAATTGTAGGAGGTCATCAAAAAATTAAACTTAAGCAATTTTCCAAGTTTTTGATGTTTTGCTGAAAGTCGCATTTCTAGTTTTATAAGCGAATTTGCTCTATTTGGGCAAACACTTAGAAGAAAATATTTCGAACTCTTTCTCACAAAATTTCACAAAAATTCTAGTGACTTCTTGTAAAGAACCTCCAAAAATTAAAACATCCGTTTCAAATGCAAGCTGCCGCAAAATCAATCAGAACCACTGTGGTGAAAATTTTGTGCACAGTTTACGTTCCACTGTTGTTCGCGGACGGACGAGAATTTTGAGAAAAAACACTTTTCTAAATTTTTGTATAACATCTTTGTGGGTCACTTTCTCAAATGACCCCGAAATTGCGAATTCTCAGTACAGTGCGTTCAATTCATATGAGAAAGTAATAATCTACATAAAGAAGGAAAAATTCACTTTTCAGGGACAGAAAAAAAGTTGTCCGTGGAAAAAAAATCACCACTTTTTTCTGCAGCATTGCGTGTTTTTTTTCATATTACAATGTACATACGACAAAATATTAAATTGATATGAACAAGTTTTTAAGGGAAAAAATATGATGAAACGTTGAGTTAAGCAGTGTTCTTCTCAACGTACAAGAACTATAATATTTCTTTAGCTGAAGAGTCAGGTAGAGAACATTAAAAGTTGACAATATTTTTTTTTATTTTTACCTCTTTTGCTTGCTTTGTATTTTTCTCATTCGATCCTTTTTACTGTCTCGTATACGTACGTGTATACGAAGTAATATACGTAGTGTAAAGTATTGTATTGCTGCGGTTGAAGTATCGTTTCCTGCGGAAAAACTCGATTTGTTGTTCCCTTATACAGTAAAAGATTTTTCTTGCTCTTAAATGTAGTCAATTACTTTCTCTAACACCCACTATATTCACAATCCTCTATTTGTCGTTCGTTAAACCCGAAAAAGTTTTTTTTTCTTCAAAATGTCTATCCATTTGTTACTCCATCGGAAAGTCAGTAAATTACTCCAGCGTGTAATTTATTCGTAGCATTTTAGCCAAAATTAATATTTCCCTATAATTCTGACGCAACGTGACGCATTGTAATTTTAGAAAGATTTTCTTTAAATTTTAGGGGATTCTGTACAAGAATTCCCCGATACATTTTCAAACTTTTCTTTAAAAATATTCTGAAAAACGTGACCTCCTTAGTCAAAACTTTCACTACGCAACCGCTTCCTTCCCTCCACCTAAGCAAATCTATAAAACCACCCTCACCACCTCATGGCCTTGTAATCAGCCTTCTAAGCCACACGACTACGCAATGTCACCACTGCACAGCAGTTACAATTAACTAAGCCATGCATGACCTACTGAGCGATACGAAGCCTGTACGACAAAGCTGTGTTACTACGTTCGTACATAGCACTAACTTACTCTTGACTACGCGCTTCAACCGTTAGACTTCACGAGGAAACACGCGAAGGTGTTACTGAAGTCGATAATCTAGAACACTCTTTATGTGATTCTCAAATTATTATTCAACTTTACGTATCTCTGCGATCTCCACGAGTAGACAACCACATCGTGCTACTCACCTGAGCACTTTATGGTGAGACACATAACTGTACTCAACTCTACAACCAGGAATAGATATTTCAACCGTTCAAAGAGCCATAGGATAATTTCTGTGCTGACTTGGAGACTTGGCCTCTCCTCCCGCACACAACCCCCCACTGACACAACCGCCCCGCCGACACCAATCGTCATTCGCTCCGACCTCTTATGCCTGATGTACACGGTGGTATTTTCTGTAATATAGCTGTACAAAACGTTTCGTGAAATGTACGTTTTATAAAATATTTCGCATGGTAAAATATAAATATAATAATTAAAATATAATAACAAAAATGTATAAAATAGAACATGTCATATTTCCCTCGCAACGCGACGCCACGCAACGACTAATCACCATTTCACAATGCCGACGACAGCAACACAAGCGGTGAGAATACCGCGAAGCCCAAACGACAAGAAACTGCGCCATATTTGGCCATACGTGCGTTCGAGGTTCCTTTCCTCGAAAGACGACAGACTATACTCTGATTAAAACACAGTGTCACTTGATGGTCACGAACAGAACGGAGAGCAAGACTACTGAAGTTATTAGTCTCGTAACACTGTCTTCCAATTAGGAGCTTCGTTACGACTTAGAATTGGAGCTCCCGATTGGATGATAATGTCCTGCTTCAATTTCGTGACATTGAAGTTCCACTATGTTTAAATCGGAGTGTAAACGAGCGCCGAAATGAAGAAAGGTGTTGGCTGTGAGTGGTCGATGGTTGGTTGTTGGTGATTCTGAGTGCACCAACTACCGATGTCATTAGTCCCGTGAGTGTAGTGCATGTTTTTTCTCGGAAGGTGGCGGTAATCTTCCCCGGCTGGATGGCGAGATCAGCGCCCAGCTAGCGGGGTTTCTTTCAACCAGGACTCTCCCACCAATGGGATACCCCCCAGCCGGGACAATCTCTAAGCTTTTGACCGGTCTTCCGACATGTGTGGCAGTGTAGTGCATGTTAATGTAAGTGTGTGTGTGGAGGGAAGATATGACAAGGAGGAGGAAGGAAAGATCGTGAGCGGTCCGTGGCCCGTTTGGTAGGGTTCTGCTCCGGCATTCGCCTGATGTTGATCGGAGAAACCACGGAAAACCACCGATCAGAGCAGCCGGCCGCTGGAATTCTCCTCCAGACAGCGACTGAATTCGACAAGCGAGTGTCGAAAATCTTACCACTTTCGAGACTCGAGTCTAAGACCTCCTGGTCAGAGAGACTGCAGTGACATCAGTTGATGCACTAAGCCGAGCGGTGGAGGGAAGCGTGCTTCCAGATGAGTATACAAAGTTCCCTTATTTGTACGTTGCCAACAACCTTTTGTACTAGAATTGTAATGCAAGACAAGATATCGAAACTGTAATGTTAGTACAGAGAATGCTTTCCACAGGGGGTGGGCAAAACATTTTTACAAAACATTTCCCAGTGTATAGCACCCTCGTTCTACGAAACATTTCTGAAAAAAATTCAGGTACGTTGCATAAAATTCGTTTAATAAAAATATGACCGTGTATAACAGGCGTTTGTGGCGGCACTCCTACTCGGGTGCTTTGCTGTAGACTGCTTGCAGTGAACATTATTCACCTTGGAAGTACATTTCTATTAGAGAAAGTGTCTCACAAAATATCATATGTACAGTGGAAGTGCGTGAAGAAACAACATTCAAATATATATCACAGCACCTCGATGAAGGGCGGATTTTCAAATATCAACATAATTTGCTAAGGCCCTGTGAGCTTATAACTATTTAAATTATCTGCCTCCTATTTTACATGTTTTTCGAAGCTAATATATTGATTTTCGCAGTTCCATATTTGTTGTTTTGAGTATATCCGAAACCTCTCTGTCTTGGTATGTAGTATTCGCAGTCAATGTCATGTGTCTAATGAGTATCTACAGTCGTGAAAGATTATTTTTACTTTAATTTCTGGCAAATCATGGGGATAGGTCTTGGTTAATCAGTAACATCAATTCACACAGTATCACTTTTAGTCATGGCAATGGTACAAAGTAAATAACATATTAACCTATAACAGCTCGCAATGGACTAACTCTTTGAGGTTTTTATAGCTGTCGCCGTAGTTTATCTATCTGACGAAATAATACATTTTGCGGAGCAATTTCGGTAATGTAATCTGTTGTAGAACTCGAGAAACAATCGTCAGCAGCAGTCGCCTTTACAAGAGTGTTCTTTACAATTCTCTAGCAATGTGAATCGAAGTTTCTTAGTATAATAGTGAGTGCAGTTACATGTAATTTTGTATGATAATAAAATGCTTTCCTATCTGAATATCTTCAATGTCTTCATCGTCCGAATACAAGTGCATTTTATCAGAGCTTGCAGAGAGGAGTAAGTAAGGCCCTTTCCGCAACTTTTCGTCCTGGTCTGTCTGTGTGTTCGTTCATCTGTCGGTCGAAATCTTCCCGGCTGCGTCTTCGAAATCGTTCTCCTTGCACCGACAGCGAGTTGTCCCATTGTCTCGCCAGGCTCTCGAACAGCCTTCGTCTGCGCCTTCGTAAGTTTACAGCTAAGTTTAATTGCTCCGTGCAACCGCTGCGAGCGGAGACTCCATAAAAATGTGGCTCTCTCCTTCCTGAATCCTGTCCCAGGGTTGAGCGCATAAAGAGCTCATTTTATGGGAGGGGTTCACGAAAAATACGTACAATATTTTATACACTGAAATTTAGAAAAAATTCCTAAGCGAGTGAAAAGACAATGACTTCAACCAAATAGCTACCTCCAGAATAAGCTCAGAGATAGTCTTATCTATCTATAAGCTTTTTTATTATTTTTTAAGTTTATAAGAATGTTGAAGTTTTTGTTTCGATTCCTAATGATTTTTGAAGCCTTCATGATTTTAAAATATATTTCTTGAAATGAAATTTATTCTTCTCACAAATATCCTGTAATATATTAGTTGTTAGGAAACCGCAGTCTAGCGTTTTTTCCTAAATAAATATCTGCCGAAAACCATATGTTGAAATACATTAATTGATAAATAACTATCTGGATCCATCTGCCATCTGTGCTCTGTGTAAATAGTTGCGTTGAAAGCAAAAATTGCTTCATAGTAGAACCCTACGTCGCCCGCCCAGCCCTAAACTCAGTAAACAGATTTATAGGCTATACTGGGATAGAGTAATCATTCTAAAATTGCGAAGCGTTGAGACTAAATCGCACAGCAAATCAGAGACCTTTTAATTTCATTGAGGAAGAGTGTTTTCGTCTTTGTCCTTCTTTATTCTTCACTTTAATCTTACATAAATTTCTGGTTTGGATCTAAATCTCCTAAATTGTAATAGAATGTTGAAAAAGGTCCCATTTTGTAGAAAACTGGATAAGAAATAATTCGTGCTCCACCTATCCTCTTTGTCCTTCATCTGCCAATGGTCATTTCCCTCATCTGCCTCACATCTCACACCTGTCCTACCGAAATTCATGTCACCACATAACACATGAGGGAACACGAAAACCTTCTTTTGACAACCTTGGTCGCATAGTTTTTAAGTTATGCATGATTGTAATCTGTTACTGTAACATTTTTCGTAGAATGTCATAATCTACCAACTGCTATTTTTTGTCTCAAATATTTTGGATGTTGAACTGGGAAGCAATTTCCTATCCAGCATTTGCAGAGTAACAGGGTTTTGTGTGGAGAGATTCTTAAGAATTGACAAAATCTGTCATTTATCCTTAGCATGTTGTATATAGAGATAATAAATCATTCATGTGTTCACTTAATGCCATTAAAAGTAGTTATTACTAATGTTAATCTTCCCTGAATGCTAGTTTGGAAACATAATTATAATAATCAAGAATTGGATATATACCAATATGGGATCGAATTATGAGCTTCTTGTTTTCGAATATCTCTGCCTCCATGGTCTTCAAAACGTAAAAACATATCATCTATCCGGATGCCGGATCAGCACTAGGCTTCGAAAGGGACCGACGTCTCATCTGTACACTCTGCAAATCCACCCTTTGCCTCCCTTACCTCCCTAAGGGACGATCGCATCCCTTCTACATTTGTCCACAGAACCCACCCGCCCTCCGTTCGCTAACCCGGTTACAACCGGTCCTCACTCCCACCCTCAACCCATCCCCTCCTCTCCATCCTCCGCGTCACAGTCACCCGACTGCTCCGCGGGTCTTGGGCCCATCCCCTCCCTACCCCCTTTCCACCCCTCCCCGCCTCCTGGGTTAAAAGGCGGCTCCCAGCGCTCAATTTACTAGACACTAAACTGAATTTCTAATGGAGCTTAAAATGTCTGCGCCCTCAGGCCGCACCTGCGCCCCTGGCGGCGGATAATGCAATCAGCCCCGCGCACCCCTTTCCCCCACTCCTCGGCCCGCGCCGTCTGTCTGCGTCTTCTGCCTCCCCCCACCCCACCCCACTACCACCCTCTCTCCCGGCCTTTCATCCCCTTCCCAGTTCGCGCGAGCCCAAGTTCAGCGTGGGGCGGTGATCCTTGGCAAGTAAATTCTTAATAGGCTTTGCGGAACGGGAGTGGCGGCGCAGTTTCTTGAATGTATGACGGGGATCCCGGGGTAAAATCAATCTCCTTAAGTACTTGTACGAGTTACTACGGTTCACGTGCGCTGCGGCAGAAATTAAGCGACACACAAATACGTCGTTACTAAGGAAGGTGGAGTGGGATGGGGTGGAACAGGGTGAAAAGATGCAAGGTGCTAGGAGAGGAGAAGAAGAAGGTGGAACTGGACAACATGTGTTGAGACAATGCTGGGCCGGACAAGGTGGGGTGGGCCAGGCAAGGAGGGATTGTTTGGGGAGAGACTTGTGTAGCTGGGTGGTTCGTTGCTGAGTGCACGGGGAGAGGTGACTCAGGGCATCAACTGATGTCACTGCTGTGCCTCTGTCCGGCAGGTACAGGGATTCGAGTCCCGACGGTGGCAGGATTTTCGACATTAGCCTGATAGCTAGGTCGAGTTCTGTGGATGCCTGGACGATAATTCTAGCGGCCGGCTACTCTGATTAGAAGTTTTCCGTGATTTCTCCGATCAACACCAGGCGAATGCCGGAGCAGTACCCTACCAAACGGGCCATGGACTACACGCGATATTTCCGTTCAATTCCTTGTCCTATCCTACCTTTTACACACACTTACTTACATGTACTGCCAGGAGACCGGTCGGGAGTTTAGAACTTCTCCCGGCTGGCGCGGTGCCCCGCAGGTGGGAGGTACTTGGTTGGGAGCCCGCTAGCCGACGATAGATTGGCGCCGGATGTCGCTACCCAGAAGGGCAAGGTCTCCGAGCAAAAACAATGCACTATATTTACGGGACTAATGACCTTAGAAATTTACGCACCCGGAATCACTAGTAATCTATCAATAATTGCTGAGAAGAGTGGGGGAGAGTTAGGAGGGAGCAAGTCACGTTTTGGAAGGCGTTGGTCATATAACCCTCCACCCACTTGCTCTCCGCTTTCTTCTTCTCCCCTTCCTTTTCCGAATCAGAATTTGTTCTCGCTGTTCGAACTTATTTCTCGAGGAGTATTGGTAATCGATCGAGTTCGTAAAAGCTTTCAGCACAGATGATTTGTTTTATATTCACCACTTCAACTGGCGCTTGATCGGAGAATGAATTTGTAGAACCATTCACAAGGTTCATTTCTCGCCGCTACTTAAAACAAACGAGCGCTCTGGCTTTCATTGTTCTTTAATTTCATTCTAATTTCCCTTTTTGTTTTTAAATGGTAATATCAAATTCTTGAAATCGTGTTTTTAAAAGATTCTTCAATAAAAAAATTTTCGTTCAAGTTCATGCATGAACTTTGTTGGCGCAGTTTTGTGACTTATGTATCATTCATATCTGCAATATCTTTCTGAGTCCGACCTGACCATCAATGTTAGAAATGTAATATAAAAATGTATCCCATTATTTAAAAAGAATTAATTATAAAATTAAACTTTATTTCAGAAATGTTTAATGTTATTTTTCAATAATTATTTTTCAATTTTTAATTCCATATTTGATAAGGAAGTACACATCGAAAACTCTAAACTGTCGTTGTTTCAAGTCCACCTTCCAGATACGGTGCATTACCTGGCATGACAGTTTGAGGTAGTATTTTTTATGTATATTTCCCTTTATATTTATCATATAATGACGAAACAAGACATTCGTTAATGCACTTCCTTTTATATTCTCATTGCAAATCATTCCGTACGTTAATACTCATTTTTCATACATAAAAACGCTTTCTCCCCCTGCAACCTCTCGTACAATACAAAGGCTCGTTTGCAGCTGCCTCTAAAGCGTCCTAATGTCAACAATAACAAAAATAAATATTAGGACATGTATAAATGCAGTATAATATAAGTATTAAAGCATACTTCGAAGAATTTTATACGATGTTCCATATATCCTATTTCTTCCATTTTATTTGAGGAATTTGTTCCGGTCGTAATAGCGGGAACGCAGGATCTCGGGTGTCTAAAACAGCAAAGATACGGCAGAAGGGCGGTGTGATGGCACATTCCAGAGAAGTTGGCGAAGCCGGTGCCGGCAGTTGACGTATCGGCCACTTGTGGAGGCCTAATGAGTGCTCCACAAGGTAATATCTTACTCGCTGCGGATGGCAGTAGCCATTACGGCTCTTACATGAGACACTACCACATTTGCAGTGTAATAGATTGTTGTATATAAAAGAAATACCGGAATTATTATGTTTTTACTTTTTATGACCGTCTGTCTGGCCGTCCGTCTGTCTGGCCGTCCGTCTGTCTGGCCGTCCGTCTGTCTGGCCGTCCGTCTGTCTGGCCGTCCGTCTGTCTGGCCGTCCGTCTGTCTGGCCGTCTGTCTGGCCGTCCGTCTGTCTGGCCGTCCGTCTGTCTGGCCGTCCGTCTGTCTGGCCGTCCGTCTGTCTGGCCGTCCGTCTGTCTGGCCGTCCGTCTGTCTGGCCGTCCGTCTGTCTGGCCGTCCGTCTGTCTGGCCGTCCGTCTGTCTGGCCGTCCGTCTGTCTGGCCGTCCGTCTGTCTGGCCGTCCGTCTGTCTGGCCGTCCGTCTGTCTGGCCGTCCGTCTGTCTGGCCGTCCGTCTGTCTGGCCGTCTGTCTGTCTGGCCGTCTGTCTGTCTGGCCGTCTGTCTGTCTGGCCGTCTGTCTGTCTGGCCGTCTGTCTGTCTGGCCGTCTGTCTGTCTGGCCGTCTGTCTGTCTGTCTGTCTGTCTGGCCGTCTGTCTGTCTGTCTGGCCGTCTGTCTGGCCGTCTGTCTGGCCGTCTGCCCGTTCGGCTGTCCGGCTGTCCGGCTGTCCGTCTGTCCGTCTGTCCGTCTGTCCGTCTGTCCGGCTGTCCGGCTGTCCGTCTGTCCGGCTGTCCGTCTGTCTGGCTGTCCGTCTGTCTGGCTGTCCGTCTGTCTGGCTGTCCGTCTGTCTGGCTGTCCGTCTGTCTGGCTGTCCGTCTGTCTGGCTGTCCGTCTGTCTGGCTGTCCGTCTGTCTGGCTGTCCGTCTGTCTGGCTGTCCGTCTGTGTGGCTGTCCGTCTGTCTGGCTGTCCGTCTGTCTGGCTGTCCGTCTGTCTGGCTGTCTGTCTGGCCGTCCGTCTGTCTGGCCGTCCGTCTGTCTGGCCGTCCGTCTGTCTGGCCGTCCGTCTGTCTGGCCGTCCGTCTGTCTGGCCGTCCGTCTGTCTGGCCGTCGTCCGTCTGTCTGGCTGTCCGTCTGTCTGGCCGTCCGTCTGTCTGGCCGTCCGTCTGTCTGGCCGTCCGTCTGTCTGGCCGTCCGTCTGTCTGGCCGTCTGTCTGTCTGGCCGTCTGTCTGTCTGGCCGTCTGTCTGTCTGGCCGTCTGTCTGTCTGGCTAGCTGGCTGGTCGGCCGGCTGGGCTGGTGGGCGGCTGGCCATTTTGCTGTATTCTTTTGTTTTCTCAAAAATTACCCAAGATTTTTTTATAATGTCTTTCACGACATTAAATCTTTGCCGGAGATTTATATGCGTTCTTGCATTTGTGAGTGCAAGTGCTAACAATGAAAGGACATTAATTTCATTTTGATTTATTCCTTTGAGTTTTTAAAAATTACATAAATGATTCTTTTTAAAGCCTCCCATATTGTCAATATTTTCATTACAGGCGTTTTATATGTTCGTCGCAATTACTTCGTAGGATTTCTGATGAAATTTCTCGAAAACTCAAAACTTTTCTATGAAAAATTAACTAAAAATTGTGAATGTCCTGAAACACTCAAATGACATTTTTTCAAGAAAGGGTTCCAAACTGATCAATGAAAACATGCATATACGATTGCTGGTTTAAATATTTGTTTCTTCTTCTTTGGCATTTTCCCCTTAGGAGCTTGCCGTTTTCACTCTCCACAACTCTCAATTTTCCCAATCTCGTGATTTGAGGCCTATATCCTTCATTGCTTCCTGAATGCATTTTCCCATTCTAAAACTGATTTCCTCTTCTTCTCTCTGACTGTTGCGACTATAATATCTTGTGTGACTATCTCCGACATTCTCTAAACATGTCCATACCACTGCAGTGCTTTGTTTTCCAATGTCTTTTTAATACAACAAATTATATTCATCCTTCTCCATATTTCTTCATTTCGCACTCGGCACCTGCGTATAAGTTGTAGGCATCGTGTCATATAGTCCATTTCTACTGTTTTAATCTTATCTTTTATTTTTTTGTGTTTTTGGTCACATTTCCGCTCCATATAGTACTATATTTTGTACTACACAATGGAACGTTCTTTTTTGACATCAGGGCGGATATTGTTATTCAATAATATGCCGTGTAAAGCTTTGATTGCTTTCTTCCCCATAATTATTCTCGAGTTTATATCTGTAGCACATGTTCCCGAGTTGTTTATTAACGATCCAAGATATTTGAAGGCTTTTAATTTTGTTGCCGTTCACGTCTACATATGTTATTGCTTGTCCAATGTACATACAATCGGTTTTATTAAAATTTATTTCCAATCCCAATTTATTATGTTCTTCCATTAGCTTTCTTAGCATGTATTTGTTCACAATGTTTAACATGTTTTCTGTATTTATTATTAATAAGTATCGAGACGCCGGATTTTCATGTTGTAATTTTGGTACCCCATTCCAAATGTGATAGCAGCTTTCTAATACATCTTCCCGGTGCCCCTTTTTTTAGTTTCAGTTAGGACTACAATATACAGTTTCAATTTATCTATTTCTGTCCCAACTTTTCTCTGTTTTGGTCTCAAACCTTGCACATTCCAGGAAACCAATGGAGATTGTTCTATTCCGTAGCCAAAGTCATCTTCAGTTTACTGTCCATATCCGAGGCTTTTGTATAGGGCAAAATGCACTTCAGAGTTTTTACAAAGAATGGGTTGCAGCCCATTGCTCCTGCCCTCCTCCTTTTTTTCTCGAGTTTGGGACCGGCAACGGCGGCTACTGAGCTACTCGATCTACTTAGCGCCCACCGCAGGCGGAGACTTATTATTTTTAAAGACGTATTTCAATTCTACTATTAGAGAACTGAAAAATTGAGAAAACGTGAAAAATGTTCGTTTTGATGCCTGTTGATAGCAGCTGGGAAGGGGGTGTGGTAATGACGGAAATCTACCCTAAACTGAAAGTATGATAAACTAATTATTGCGAGAAAGTCTGTGCCATTCTGTTCCACTATTTTCTTCTTTGTAATGACACTGAATGAGTGATAAGATTACCAAAACGTGTGTATAGTTAATTATTTATAGTGTTAAAATAGTTTTTTAAATCTTTGTAGCTATCTCAGGATTATTAATCATTATGGTTTACATCTCTGCTGCTACCATGAAATTGTTTAACTCAATGTTACAATGTCAGGAGTAAATGTCACCGTAGTTGCATGAAGTCTGGAATAGTTGGGGAAATATAAAAAAATATTTATACTAAAATATACATTCTTTAAAAATATTTATTGCAACAATAATTGCGCAAAAAATACATTAAATGACGTGCAGCGTCTCATGTGCTTCCAATGTGCCATTCTGAGGTTTTGTCATTTTAATTTCGTCGTCGGTCTTCAGGGCGTTGCAGAGGTGAAACTTTTTATAATGGTTTCCGTAACCTGCAAAAAGAAAGTTGTTTTGGAACTATGTGTCAAACATGATATAATGAAGAACAAAAAGCAACTGCAATGAGGAACTAATGTGTAAGATTGCTGTATGGGGAGTGTGAGTTGTACAAATAAACTAATATCTAAACCCAGAGTACTATTCACAATAGTGTAAATCTACAAATCATGGGATTCGATACATAGCAATTCCCTTGATTTTGTATATATTTATCAAATGTTTAATTACACGTTAATTGATTTTGTCAGAAGGATCTACTACTATTATTATTCATTATGTTATTTTCTCTGTATATTTTTGTAATCCTCGTTAACAGTATTTTATTTTGGTATCACTATTACATGTTATATATTTAATATATGGTATTGTCCGAATTTTTTTATTAATCACATATTTATATTCATTTAATATTGGCTTTCAAATGATGAAAAGTCATTTAATCATATTTTATTATTATTGAAACACTGTTTTGACTCAACAGTTTCTGTGAATCTGTCCTGTTGTTCGCTATTCTATTAGTTAAATTCTTTTTGTTACGGTATTCCTGTCATTGATGCAGAGCAAGGCGATTCCGTGGGCACACAGGACACAGTTCAGTTCAGGACACCGGATAAATGGATAAAATGAAAGGCACCGTGTTCGCTTGTGTAGGGAATGACTTTTGCCTACATTTCAAATCTAACACTGCATTTGCGGCATTTTTCATCATTACCTTCGTTTGGAGTGAGAGTATCAGAAATAAAAAGATAAAATTAAAATCCAAAACACTAGCTGTATATAGACAATTTTTTGATATACGTTTTCTATAGCAAGTTTTCACGCGGAAGGTCTACATAATTAATTAGTTTTTTAAATTTATTTTAAAAAAATGGCGTTTTGGTCTTCAACATTTACAATAAATTACTGATTAAGAAACAATTTATATTTCCTTGTAATATTTTCTTCTGAAGAATATGTAAGAACTTTAACATTGAATTTGTTCTAGTACAATATGCCGCACAACAACCATTTTATTTCACGAAAATTGTCATGCAGTGAAATGATACAGGCGCCAAAAAGAACGTATCGTTATTGTAAATAGCTAATTTGCTGTAATCAGAGACTCAACAAAGTTCATGAGATGCTGTCGTTTCCACTACAATGGCGACCTTCAATTTATTCCGCGGAAACAGAGCTCTCAGCGAGTCTAGTTTATTTTTGTCTCAACGTTTTTGGTAGAGACAGCATAACAAAAGAAGTCACGAATGTTAGAAAATCTTATCCAAAAACCGTCAGTTTCTAAGCGTTTTAAGAAATGAAAACTTACTCGTTTTCCTGGGCATACATTTCAGAATTCTTCGTGGCGAAATTTTAAAAAACTACAATAACGTCTCAGGTATAAAATGGAAGCGTTCGTCAAAATGGACTCAATACTTTTAGAAATTTTAGTGTCAGTGTTTCAAACATTTGCAGACAGGGGCCGCTCCTTCGATATGAAACACGAGCAGAGAACTGAAAGTTTCTGAATACAAACAGAGCCTTAAGACCGCTCGAGAATAGCCCGTGAACGAAAACGGCAATACGAACGGGAACGTAAAGAAAGTTGGAAGTCGGATAACTCGGGTAGGTGTTCATAACATGGCGGGGACGGGAAAGATGATCAACATTTATATTGGCCCGGGAACGAGAAGTCTCTCGGCCAATGTAAGTACAGCAAATGGCGGCGAAGCTTTCCAGCTGATCGAGCGCGCGACCTGCGCGCGGCACTGGTTTGGAGGGGAATGAAAGTGTATTGCGACAATGAGGTTGGAGCGTTGATTTGCGAGGTAGGATTTAAGACGGGTTTTGTTAGTCATTGTTGAGTTGTTTTAGTAATTACAGTATTTTTTTTCTATTCATATTAACACTTAGAATTAAAATACCCAAAAAAAGTATTTTTGTATGTTTCGTTAACGTACATTAGAGTTGTTCGTTTATTGATAAAATTTTAGTTAGTTGTATTTTCCATAATTTCGTAGTAGTTGTCGCTTTTATTTATTCGTATGATATTTTTTAATTAATATTTTTTGTTAAAGAATTCATTACTCATAGCAGCACACGCGAATAGACAGATGTCTAAGCAAAGAGTGAACAGAGTAGCGTAGCTAAAAGAGTGCTTTGATTTCGGCAGCTGTTTATTGAAGTTCTCTTTTTTACCGCAACAGATTCATAGCGCTATTCCTCTTCCCGATGGCGTTTAGTGTGAAGCGCACCTACTTGGCATTCCCCTCCCCGTCCTCGACTTCGCGTTCCCTTTCCCGTTCGTGGGCTATTGTAGAGAAGGCTGTACTGTTTAAACGGTTTTCAGTCGAACCTTGAATTCAGAAACGGGAGCCATTCAAATAATCGTGAAATAAAATCGTTAGAAACACTTACCTGAATCATTACGTTGCAGAGGGACTTTGGGACGAATGCGCAGATGCTGTAGATTATTCTGCGGGCGACCTGGGCAAAGATTTGGTCAAAGGAGTTCATGATGCCGGTTTCCGTGGTCTGCGCGTGGCTGCCGCTTACCAGCAGCACCACCAGCAGCGCTAAGGCGACAACCGCCACCTTCGGCGCAGACGCAACGGAGAAGGACATGGCTACGAGCGAGGTCTGCGGTGCCAACAATACTATGAAAGCTGAATGTACGCTGACAATTTGTGAACGCTTATATAATGTGGCCGTAATACAATCGGACTCTTGTACATAACTCGCTATCCCCTGTGCGTATCAGAATTTGACGTTCGTACCAGGTGTGATACGATTTTTTTTTTTTTCGTGTTTGACCTTCATTTTCCCCGTTTGTCGTTTCCCGCAGATAGCTGGAGTTTCCTCAGTTTCTAGCGATTGCTGTGTCACTAACTTGGGTATGTTCCCTGTTCCTCGTATATTGATATGAAAGTTAACTAGAGAATATTTGAATATTGACTCATTTTGTTATAAAATGTCTATAAATTATTTCTTCCATTATTATCCGCTAAAAAATATAAAACATTACCAATGTATCGCAGAGTAGAATTTCCTGAGAGTAAAAATTGAGTGTGAAGTGCACTGATAACCTGAAGTACTTAAATGTTTACTTGGCACAGTATAAAGTGTGTGGTATATTTTTGGGGAAAAGTTTAAATTTGAGATTGTAAATTTCTCCCATAATTATCATTACAAAAATATATACAGCTTATAGTTACATTTTTTGTATTTATACTGCGCGCTTACAAATATTTGATTTGATTTATTTTCGTAATAGAACAGTATTTACTGTATGTGATGTATAAGGTAGAAGTACAATCTCCACGCATTTTTTGAGCTCCAGAATCTCTTCTCCACACTTTGGCAGTCAATATAAGTTGAATGATAAATTAATAATCATATTTGAAACATTATTAAAATGTACCTAAAAAGCAAGGTTTCAACATTTGAAAACGAAGCATTTTTTGCACCCGAGTTACAGAAAACTAATTGATTACACTAAACGAGTTACACTAAACTAAATAATTTTTGAGGGGTACTTTACATGGAGCCCCTGGTCATTTTCAAAATTTGGGGTCCAGAAAATGGGTCCAATTTTTTTATTTAACTTGATGGTTGGATAGAGGAAAGAACTAAAAGAGGTCATCTTCGTGAACATACTACATAGTATGTTGACGAATATTATCTCTTTTATTTCTTCTGATAATAACGTCAACAACACCAAATCAGAATTCCCACAAGAGGAAAGAACGCTTAAGAGAAGGGCTTAGGTTTCATTTTCATTGAAATTTGAAGAATATCGTCGACCCAAAGTTCACAATCGAAGAAGTCTCTTCTGAGTTGAACGCAGTGAACCTGGAAAGGCGACTTTACTGATGACCTTATGCCACTCAGTTTCACTACGGAAACAAAGGCCGTGTCCTGCGTGGGCTGCAACTGACGGCAGCCATGTGCGATTGCTTGCTTCAATTTCAAGCTTGGCGTTACTTGATATTCCGGCGGCGATGGTGTAGCGGTTAGCGTATCGGACTGCTATACCCAAGTTTGCGGGTTCAAACCCGATCGAAGCCGTGCATTTTTAAGGGAGAAAAAATCCTTCGTACGCCTTCCTTCGGAGGGGAAGTAAAGCCGGCTCAAGCCTAGATGCCTCTGAGCTAAATTCACAATCGCCTAATACCTTCTTTCTCCCATGGTTGGAGGTAACGAAGGAGTGTAACGAAATTTGCGTGGTCAGACAGAAGAGCAGGCCTCATGGCCTGAGTCTCCCCACGTAAAATAAGGCAAATTCAATTCAGCATTAAAACACCAGAGAAGCCTTCCTGTAATGGAGATACCCGATTTGAGTAAAAGCCCTCCTCGCTCCTCCTCGCGGCGATCCCTGGGTACTCTCTGAGGCGAAAGCTTAGATTCATTGTTAGTGATTGAAAGGCGTGTGAAGCTATTAATTCCATAAGTGTAGTGCATGCTTTTTCATCGGGAGGTGGCGGTGATCTTCCCCACTGGATGGCGCGCATCATCGCCGACCTACCGTCGACTAGCGGAGTTTCCCTCAACGAGGACCCACCAGCGAGGCACCGCCCCAGCTCCCGACAATCTTCCGGCATGTGTGGTAGTGTGTGTGTGTAAGGGGTGAGGATAGGACAAGGAAGAGGAAGGAAAGATAGCGCGCAGTCCGTGGCCCGTTTGTTAGGGTACTGCTCCGGCATTCGACTGGGGTTGATCGGAGAAACCACGGAAAACTACCGATCAAAGTGACTGGTAGAATTCTCCTCTTTAACAGTGGCTGTATTTCTCCTAGCTTTCTCGCTAGTGTCTAAAATCCTGCCGCCGTCGGGACTCGAACCTAGGACCTCCCGGTCAGAGGCACTGCAAAATCGATTGGTTTATATCGATAATTGCCCAACAAGTTAATCGATTCGCAATGAATCGATTGATTTTGAATAATCAGCCATTGTGAGTGTTGAGTCGCCCCCAGCAACAGACCGGTAGCGGTAGCTCAGTGCATCAACTGATGTCACTGCAGCGCCTCTAACCGGGAGGTCCTAGGTTCGAGTCCTGACGGCGGCAGGATTTTCGACACTAGCTTTTCAGCTAGGTCGAATTCAGCTGCTGTCTGGACAAGAATTCTAGCGGCCGGCTGCTCTGATCGGTAGTTTTTCGTGGTTTCTCCGATCAACACCAGGCGAATGCCGGAGCAGTGCTCTACCAAACGGGCCACGGGCCGCGCGCGATCTGTCCTTCCTCTTCCTTGTCCTATCCTCTCCCCTTACACACACACTTACACTAACATGCACTACACTACCACATATTTCGGGAGACCGGTCGGGAGCTTAGAGCTTGTCCCGGCTGGGGTGGTGCCCCGCTGGTGGGAGAGTCCAGGTTAGGGGGAAGCTCCACTAGCCGACGGTAGGTCGGCGCCGGATCTCACCATCCAGCGGGGGAAGATCACCGCCATCTCCTGAAAAAGAAAACATGCACTACACTAACGGGACTAATGACCGAAGTAGTTGACGCGCCCGGAAACACGAAAAAATCAAATCAAATCAACCCAGCAACAGAGGGACGCGGTGAATGTGAAGGCGCAGGCAGCGAAGAGGTCCCGGAGCGGCGGCGCGTGGGCGTGGGCGTGGTCGCGCTGAAGGAGCAAGCGTCTCGCGTCCGAGGCGGCGGCGCGGCGCCGGGGTGGGTGATCGCAGGGTTCGCTGGAGGAAGGGCGACTGTTTCTTGCGCCCTGGGCGCCCAGCCCTTAAGCCCGCTCCGCCCATCCATCAACTCGGGCCCTTTTTCGGCGCCCGACCTCGGGGCCTTGCGCCTGCCCACCGCCCGCGCCGCCACCGGCGCCTGGGGCTAGGGGCCGGGTGGGGGCGGGGCGCGGGCTGCGGGAGTGGCCAGGTGCCGTCGCGATCCGCTGATCCCGGCCGGATATCCGGTGCCCGGCCCGGGGCCGACGGTCGACGCCGACAGACGATCTGTCATGCTGGCACCCCTGCCGCCGCCGCCGCCGCCGCCGCCGCCGCCGCCGCCGCCGCTGTCCCGTCACTTGATTCGCGGAGAGCGCCCGCGCCTTCGGAGCCGCCGCGCCGGTGTCGTATTTACGGGAGCGGAGCTGGGCGGGGAGGGGAAGGGGTGGGGTGGAGCGGAGCGGGGAGGGGAGGGGAGGGGAGTGGCGGAGCATGGCGATGCGGGGCGAGGAGATGTGATACGAGGTGAAGTGGGACGGGGGGGAGTGGGACGGGGCAGAGCGGGAAGGGGCAGAAGGGGACGGGGGAGAGCGGGAAGGGGGAGAGCGGGACGGAGGAGAGCGGGACGGGGGAGTGCGGGACGGGGCAGAGCGGGACGGGGGAGAGCGGACGGGGGAGAGCGGGACGGGGGGAGAGCGGACGGGGAGAGCGGACGGGGGCAGAGCGGGACGGGGAGAGCGGACGGGGAGTGAGGGACGGGGAGAGCGGGACGGGAGAGCGGGACGGGGCAGAGCGGGACGGGGGAGAGAGCGGGACGGGGGGGAGAGCGGGACGGGGGAGAGCGGACGGCAGAGCGGGACGGGGAGAGCGGGACGGGGAGAGCGGGACGGGGGGAGAGCGGGACGGGGGAGTAAGGACGGGGGGAGAGCGGGACGGGGCAGAGCGGGACATGGGAGAGCGGGACGGGGGAGCGAGGGACGGAGAGAGCGGACGGGGAGAGCGGGACGGGGGGAGAGCGGACGGGGAGAAAGGGACGGGGGGAGTGAGGGACGGGGAGAGCGGGACGGGGAGAGCGGGACGGGCAGTGTGACTGGGGAGAGCGGACGGGGAGAGCGGACGGGGAGAGCGGACGGGGGGAGAGCGGACGGGGAGAGCGGACGGGGGAGAGCGGGATCTTGGGAGAGCGGACGGGGAGAGCGGACGGGGCAGAGCGGACGGGGCAGAGCGGACGGGGCAGAGCGGACGGGGCAGAGCGGACGGGGGAGAGCGGACGGGGGAGAGCGGGACGGGGAGAGCGGACGGGGAGAGCGGACGGGGCAGAGCGGACGGGGGAGAGCGGGACGGGGAGAGCGGACGGGGCAGAGCTGGACGGGGCAGAGCGGGACGGGGCAGAGCGGGACGGGGGGAGAGCGGACGGGGGGGGAGAGAGCGGACCTGGGGCAGAGCGGACGGGGGGAGAGCGGGACGGGGGAGAGCGGGACGGGGAGAGCTGGACTCTGGTAGTGTGGACGGGGGGAGAGCTGAGGACGGGGAGAGCGGACGGGGAGAGCGGGACGGGGGGGGAGAGCTGGACGGGGGGAGAGCGGGACGGGGAGTGAGGGACGGGGGGAGAGCGGGGACGGGGGGGGAGATGGGACGTGGGGTGCGGGACGGGGCAGAGCGGGGCGGGGAGTGAGGGACGGGGGGAGCGGGACGGGGCAGAGCGGACGGGGAGAGCGGGACGGGGGAGAGCGGGACGGGGGGAGAGAGGACGGGGAGAGCGGGACGGGGAGAGCGGAGGGCAGAGCTGGACGGGCAGAGCGGGACGGGGCAGATCGGGACGGGACAGAGCGGGACGGGGCAGAGCGGGACGGGGCAGAGCGGGACGGGGCAGAGCGGGACGGGGCAGAGCGGGACGGGGCAGAGCGGGACGGGGCAGTGCGGGACGGGGCAGAGCGGGACGGGGCAGAGCGGGATGGGACGGAGCGGGACGGGACGGAGCGGGGCAGAGCCGAGTGAGGCGGGACGGGGAGGGGTGGCGAGAGGCGGTGCGGGACGGGGCGGAGCGGGGCGAGGTGGAGACGGAACGGATCGGAACGGGACGAGGCGAAGCGGAAAAGGACGGAATAGGCTGGAGTGGGGAGGGACGGGCAGAGCGGGTGGGGTGAGGGGCTAGGCTGGGCGGGAGGAGGGCGCCAGTGAAGCGTTGGGCTCAGGCCCTTTTGTGGAGGGGAGCGGGGCGTCGGGTGCCCGAGGCAGCGATGGGATAATGTTGCGCGCTCAGTTGTATCTTTGAATTCGTTTCGCTCGACGGGGTGCTGCACGTGATGGATTGTGTTGCACCAAGGGGTTTCAGCGTCCGTCACGTGATATTTCAAGATTAGCAAACGATTTTATTTTCTGATTTATTCATATTTACATATCGATTGACTATCTACCCTGCGTAGGATTTTATATAAAAACTATTTAAGTGTCTTGAAAAATCAGCGAAAATATGAGTAAGTAGTAAATTGAATCGTTTTTTTTATAAATCTCCAATCTTTCATTTTCAATCTTTCCGAAAAACAGTTAAGACATTTTCCTAGGAATATACTTTAACTTTTGTTATGTGTGCTAATGTCACGTGAAAATGTCACTGTTCTATAAAGCACTGACCGGGAGCGGTAGCTCAGTGCATCAACTGATGTCACTGCAGCGCCTCTGACCGGGAGGTCCTAGGTTCGAGTCCTGACGGCGGCAGCAGTTTCGACACTAGTTTTTCAGCTAGATCGAATTCACTCGCTGTCTAAAGGAGAATTCCAGCTGCCGGCTGCTCTGATCGGTAGTTTTCCGTGGTTTCTCTGATCAACACCAGGCGAATGCTGGAGCAGTACCCTACCAAACGGGCCACATACCGCGCGCGATCTATCCTTCCTCTCCCTTGTCCTATCCCCCCCCCTTACACGCACTTACACTAACATGCACTACACTATCACTTATTCCGGGAGACCGGTCGGGAGCTTAGAGCTTGTCCCGGCTGGGGCGGTGCCCTGCTGGTGAGAGAGTCCTGGTTAGGGGTAAATCCCGCTAGCCGACGGTAGGTCGGCGCCGGATCTCGTCACTCAGCAGGGAAGATCACCGCTATCCCTCAATGAATAAATATACTACACTTACGAGACAAATGACCTCAGTCGTCGTGCCTGGAATCACTATCAACCAACCAACCAACCAATCATAAAGCACTGTGATCAGGGGCTGTTCAATGTTGTAAGAATGAGCTCCTTCTCCGCGGCAGTTACATTTTTCCAACAACGCGCGCGTGCCGAAATGCTGATGGACGTGTCAACAGATTCAAATACAATTTACGTTGTATTTTTGTTGGTGTAGTATCGCCTCTTTCAAAGAATTTAAAGTGGTTGTGGTACTTCACAATCAATTTACAGTGCTTTGTAAACTCTCTTCTTAACGTCTAGAATGTACACAGTACTAATGCACATAGTACTGTAATGTACTATAAAATTTTTTCTTACATACAAAAAATCAGGTAATACAATAATTTTTATACATACACGGCTGTAAAAACATATTATTCCTGCTTGTCAAGGAAAGCGAAACACTCATATATTCTGTGTTTGTTTACCATACAGCTAACGTGGCTTATTAACTTTTACATTTCCATGAAAAACAATACGAAAACACTGATATTTGTTTTTTAATATTCACATGTTTATATCGAACCAACGAAACAATTTCTTTGTTTTAATGATAGATATAAAGTTCAATTTTTTGTATTACACACTGATCTTTCTGAATAATCTGAATTAAAAAGACGTGTTTTCAATATTAGTTTAGAATTTATCCATTTCAGGGGTAGACAGAGTACAATATTATAAACTTCAATAGCTGAAAAGGCGACATTCCACCTATTATTTTTAGTTATGTTTAAATGATTGTGAACATTTCCTGTCATGAATGCTGTATCTTTAGCTCTTCCTGTGTCATTTTAGTCAACTGTTACCGATAAAACGAAAATTTTTGGTTTCTTGGGCAGCTTCAATCATTAGGTGTTTTTTAAATCATTGAAGAATCTGACACTCAATCAGAGTTATCATTATCATCACAATCACGATTAGTGTATTACATCTCATTATTCTGTTAAATGTTCGTATAGGCCTAGCATGTCAATAACTAGTTTTCTCGAATTTATCTACAAAAAAATCGTCCTGTATTTCTGAAACTTCAGCGACGACCTACCGTCTGCTAGCGAAGTTTTCCCCAACCAGGCATCTCCCAACAGCTGATAACCGTCCCAAGTCAGGGCAAGCTGTTAACTTCCGACCGGTCACCTGGCATTGTGTGGTACTGTACTATGCACGCACGTTTTCTTGATCCTCCAGCTCCCTAGTTTTGGCTCAGCCCGGCACAGCACGGCCCGGTAGAAAATATGAGCTCCACTCGGAACATCACGGCTCAGTTTGTAGTGCTGCCTACTTTCGTCTTTTCCAATGCGGACTGCTCAATTTTCGCTCTCGCTTCGAAGAAAAACTGCGCGCGATCCGTGGCCCGTTCTTAAAGCACTTCGGCTAGTGTTCATGGGAGAAACCACGGAAAACTATCATTCAGAGCGCTCCGTCCCGCTCCGTCCCGCTCCGTCCCGCTCCGTCCCGCTCCGTCCCGCTCAGTCCCGCTCAGTCCCGCTCCGTCCCGCTCCGCCCCGCTCCGTCCCGCTCCGCCCCGCTCCGTCCCGCTCCGTCCCGCTCCGTCCCGCTCCGTCCCGCTCCGTCCCGCTCCGTCCCGCTCCGTCCCGCTCCGTCCCGCTCCGTCCCGCTCCGTCCCGCTCCGTCCCGCTCCGTCCCGCTCCCGCTCCGCCCCGCTCCGTGCCCCCGTTACCTTTTCAAATGTTTCCTCCACCGCTTAACCCTCTTCTGACACCTTCTCTGCTCGTCTCATCAGTCCTCTACTCCCCCTCAGGCCTGCCCTTCCCAAACCTAACCCTACCCGGCCCGCGCCGACACGCCTCACCCCGGCCTGCTCTGCCCCACCTTGCCTTGACAACTCTCCCACCCCCTCGTCGCTATCCCCTGCCGCTGCCCCCACCCCTTCATCGCGCCGGTCAAGGACCCAAAGCACCTGTCGCACCGTACGGGCTCCCGCGGGAATCAATGCGCGTCCCTCGACTGCCGGGGACCGAGCAAGGGTGGGACGGGTGTGGGAAGGGGTGACAACGGCGGACAGGAGACGAGAGCGGAGGGATGAAGGAAGGATTGCGAATTTCATGTTGGATAGTGATACTCGTCGGAATTTCGAACCTGTACGAGTAGAACGAAAACTGAATTTGCTCCAACCTTACGAGAAGATTCTGGTTTGACCAGTAGCCTCCTCTTTAATGTGCATTCTTCCTTAGCTTATGGCATGTGTCGCAAGTGTTCTTTGGACACGTCAGAGGCATGATAACAGAGGAATATTCTCTTTTCGGAGACGTCCGCTATGCTCTTCTCAGAGACATGCACCCACGGCCGTCAAATCGGAGCAACTCAATAGGCCTTTCACTTATATAGTTCATTTTCTGTGAAAGAAAATCCTTCGTTTTTGTATTCTCGAATTCTTTGTCTTATAAGACTTCTACGTCTTCCTCTTCCTCTACTCCTTTCTCTACGCCTTTCTCCACGCCCTCCTCTGCGTCAGCCGCTGCGTTTTCCTCCGCGTCTTCCTCGTTTCAGCTACCTTCCTCTGCCTTCCTCTTAGTCTTCCTCTTAGTCTTCCTCTTAGTCTTCTTAGTCTTCCTCTTAGTCTTCCTCTTAGTCTTCCTCTTAGTCTTCCTCTTAGTCTTCCTCTTAGTCTTCCTCTTAGTCTTCCTCTTAGTCTTCCTCTTAGTCTTCCTCTTAGTCTTCCTCTTAGTCTTCCTCTTAGTCTTTCTCTTAGTCTTTCGTCTTTCTCTTCGTCTTTCTCTTCGTCTTTCTCTTCGTCTTTCTCTTCGTCTTTCTCTTCGTCTTTCTCTTCGTCTTTCTCTTCGTCTTTCTCTTCGTCTTTCTCTTCGTCTTTCTCTTCGTCTTTCTCTTCGTCTTTCTCTTCGTCTTTCTCTTCGTCTTTCTCTTCGTCTTTCTCTTCGTCTTTCTCTTCGTCTTTCTCTTCGTCTTTCTCTTCGTCTTTCTCTTCGTCTTTCTCTTCGTCTTTCTCTTCGTCTTTCTCTTCGTCTCTTCGTCTTTCTCTTCGTCTTTCTCTTCGTCTTTCTCTTCGTCTTTCTCTTCGTCTTTCTCTTCGTCTTTCTCTTCGTCTTTCTCTTCGTCTTTCTCTTCGTCTTTCTCTTCGTCTTTCTCTTCTCTCTCTTCGTCTTTCTCTTCGTCTTTCTCTTCGTCTTTCTCTTCGTCTTTCTCTTCGTCTTTCTCTTCGTCTTTCTCTTCGTCTTTCTCTTCGTCTTTCTCTTCGTCTTTCTCTTCGTCTTTCTCTTTCTCTTCGTCTTTCTCTTCGTCTTTCTCTTCGTCTTTCTCTTCGTCTTTCTCTTCGTCTTTCTCTTCGTCTTTCTCTTCGTCTTTCTCTTCGTCTTTCTCTTCGTCTTTCTCTTCGTCTTTCTCTTCGTCTTTCTCTTCGTCTTTCTCTTCGTCTTTCTCTTCGTCTTGCCCTTCTACTTCCCCTTCGTCGTGCACTTCACCTTGCTCTTCATCCTAGTCTTTCTCTTCGCCTTCATCTACTTTGCTATTTTGAGATACTGGAGATTAATCAACGCCATGTCAATTGATCTATTTAGGAGGCGTTGGTTTAATTCCTGGCATACTCACCAGGATCGCAGCGCCAAAACACGAAAAAACACGTTTTTGGAAATTTCTGAAAATAATTTGTCCGGACAAATTATCCGTTCTCCATGAGGAGACCTAAACGCGTGGAATGATACCTCGTATTTCTCGATTGGTGCTCGGAAAGTGGTCTAACTGTGAATGACAGAACCGCAAATGCGAACATCCGCACATTCGAGATGTTACTCAAATACTATATAGGGACTAGCTGAATGTTGCGTCACCGACGTTGTAAACTGTTTTAAAAGTATTTTCATGTGTCAAAATTTCTTTAATATTTCATTTCTTTCATTGCCTAACTTTGTTCGAGTATGGTCTTATAGTATCTGGCATTGGACTTACCAATGAATCGTGGTAGCTGAAAATAGATAAGATAAATTTATTTTAACTGCAATTGGGTGCAATCCGGTGGCAGATAATTACATAAATAATATAACAGATGTCGCTATTAGCTGTTACACTTCCGCTAATAGATGTTATGTCACTAATAATGTCGCTAATAGATGTTATACTTCCTTTCAAACATTCCCAATACTCAATACCCATAAATATTACCTCCATACGGGATATGAACTGATAATATTTCAATATCAAAGTTATAATGGCCGTAAAATATACATGCAGGAATATATAATGCGAACAGTTAGGATTTAGCACAGCTATATTTTTACGTTTTGTTTTTAAATATGAAGGTAAATGATCACTTGTAACCTGTTCTTCTGCGTTATTCTCTATTCTTATTATAAGATATTCCCAATTAGTTCTGAAACTTCTGACGCAAAATCTTTTACAACTACATTATATTCCCCTGAGTTTCTTAACACATCCACGTTTTTGTCCCCTAATTTTTTAAGATTTAAAAACTCCACAAACATAGTGTGATTTGTGTTCTGCAGACGTGTGTGTGTGTATATATATATATATATATATATATATATATATATATATATATATATAAGTATTGAAAGGTTACTATTTTGTATGTTTATATAAATAAGGTGAATAAGTTTTAAGTCACATTAAATTGAAAATCTATCTTTGCACTCTTAAGAAATGTATTTTCTCTCGTATTGAACATACATTTCTGGTTTACTTCTTATTTAGTTCATATACTTCAAATTCAGTGTTCGAAGGCAATTTGCAAATTTATTATAACAATACCCATGAAATATTTCATATCTTACAAATTCTGACGTGTGATTTTTCATTTCATATGGCTGGATTGTTAACAATCAGAGTGCCAACCTAATGGAAGAAAAGTATGGTGCCGTGGACTGTAAATAACCACGGGGTACTGGGATTTAATCAACGCCACCTATATAGAATTATTGAGGTGGCGTTAGTTTAATGCTTGGCATACTAAGAACGCAGTGCCAAAACACCCCAGAAAAGGTTTTGGGAAATTTCTTTAAATATTTTGGACAGATCCGAAAACAAATTATCAGTTTCCCATCAGGAGACTGAGACGTGTTGAATGACATCTCGTATGTCTCGATTCGTGAAAGGGATGTGGTTTACGAGCGGTAGCTCAGTGCATCAACTGATGTCACTGCAGCGTCTGTGACCGAGAGATCCTAGGTTCGAGTCCTGACGGCGGCAGGATTTTCGACACTAGCTTTTCAGCTAGGTGGAATTCAGTCGCTGTCTGGAGAAGAATTCTAGCGGCCGGCTGCTCTGATAGGTAGTTTTCCATGGTTTCTCCGATCAACACCAGGCGAATGCCGGAGCAGTACTCTACCAAACGGGCCACAGACCGCGCGCGATCTGTCCTTCCTCTTCCTTGTCCTATTCTCTCCCCTTACACACACACTTACACTAACATGCACTACACTACCACATATTCTGGGAGACCGGTCGGGAGCTTAGAGCTTGTTCTGGCTAGGGCGGTGCCCCGCTGATGGGAGAGTCCTGGTTAGCGGGAAAACCCACTAGCCGACGGTAGGTCGGCGCCGGATCTCGCCATCAAGCGGGGGAAGATTACCACCATCTCCCGAAGAAAAAACATGCACTACACTAACGGGACTAATGACCAGAGTAGTTGACGCGCCCGGAAACACGAAAAAATCAATCAATCAAGGGATGCGGTCTAGCGCTGAGTGACGGAAAACCACACATCTGCGCACTCAAGGAGTTACTTACTCAAATACTATATAGGGATATCTTTAAATGATTAAGGATAATTTAGAAAGAGCGACCTTTCTACCTGAGCCTCACCAGTAACATGTTCACCAGTTCGCCCTGTTTCGTGCACCTGTAATTTCAAGTACTTAATCCACAGTGAAGCTGTCGTGTGTCCTCGGGTAATCAATAAATCAGTAAAGTTGTACTTTTTACGGTATGAACCTCAGTTAAGCAACCCAGATTATACAAAACAACGCGAAATTCTTGTCTTGGAAAAATTAAAGTGCTGGAGATGTATTCTGTATATCGTTAACAAACAGAAATATAATCCTAATAAGACGTAGTCCTTGTTGTTAAGCTTACCATAAATTAATTGTTTGTCTTCTCGTATGACGTGAATGAGATTATTTTCATGTGAAATGTATTTGTGAATGAATCGGAGAAACTGATATGAATTAAGCATTTTTAAGTATTTTAACTTTGGGTTTCAAGACTGTAGTTTCTTTTGAAAAAGAAGTGTGTGATGATGATTAGTGCAAGTACCGGTGTCGTGCCATTCTTACTGAAATACAGGAAGCCGTTACACGAACTCCAAGGAAGCGTTATGATTTGTGTTCATGTTTAAAAAATTCGTGTTATCCCATTATTACATACACTGTTTAGTACATTTCCTTGCCCAAGTCCACATTTTCTTCGTGTTACGGGTATATTCGTGTTAAGTGAGTACGTGCTTAAAAGAGTTTACCCTGGAATAATGAAAACGATATAAATTTGGCGTTTTAGATACAATAGCAAAGGTTACCAACCTCCTTGATAAAGTTCATACAATATTCTACCATGTTTGCTTAAAGATACATTTTCAATTAATTACGTGTATCTTCATTGGGGAAAATTGTGAAATAAAAATGGCGGGTAAGGATATTCTACTTTATCTTAGAGAATTAGGAAAATGTGTCATATTTCAAAATAGTGCAAATCATTCCTTCAATAGAACCATTCAATACACTGAACATTTCGGTCTACCCATATTGTGCAAGTAATGATAAAAACACGTAATGAATAACATTTTAATATGTATTGTTTACCTTCCAAAATGCTGTATATTCAAAAGAAAGTGAGCCATGCGTTGAGAGGCTGACAGAATGGCCGTGTTATTATCCGGAATTTCGTGTGACTCTACGAGCGTTTTGTTGCAGTCACCATGCATCACTCCTGTGCGCTTTTATGGTTAATAGTTCGAATATCATGTTATTGACTGCATCGACTATATGTCTGTTTAACGATACAATGTAACACATGTTCCAGAGCCACACGATGTCCACGATGCTCCACTGTATTATTTACTGTAATAACATACCGCTCACTTTTATTCACACATCATGGAGGCGGTGTGAAATTGATGTTCAACAAAATACACGAGTCTAAAGGTGATGATCCGTATTGTATCACACCGCAGTGGTGATACAACATACTTACATTAAAATGCTGGAATGAGTAAACACAGTTTATTGGTAAATTTAAGACTCAAAGGGTAAGGTCTGGGTGGGATGCGACCCAAGTCAACTATGTTTTTTATGAAATTCCACCTTCATTTAATTCTCAAGATCGTGTGATAATAGCACATCCATTTTCCATTTGGCGTCTACCGGTCCTTTCAGCTGAAGCACTCGGGTATGCTTCTGGCCTAATAATGTGTTGTCGTTGGAACGCACGTTTGATTGGGTCGCATATAACTCTCGTTACTTTAAATGTCACAATAGTTACATTTAGCTATTTTGATCTTTTTTTATCATTTTCAATTTAAAGACAGAAACACAATTACTTAATTTTATCTGATATGATTTTGATATTATCCTCAATGACGTCAAATATTATCCCTTACACTATTAAGATTCCAATACTTTACAATATGAAGAATACAATACAATATACTCGTAAACCGTCGTTAACCTAATTCCAAGGACCAGACATAATCGTCGTTCATGTTCTAAAAATGTGTGATATCCTATTAGTATATTTGAATTACGGGTACATTCGTGTTATCGGCGAACAATACTTAACGGCGTGTTATCTCGGCTAACAATATTTGAACACCAGGTAGATATGAACGAGAGGCCTCTAAAATAATATTAATTCAAAAATGACCAAGAGTATACTAGTTCATTGTTTGTACGCTACGCTATATAAATCGAGAAATATCGATCTTTCCGCTAAATGATAATTTCTGTTTCTTCTATAAGTTTAAAATGTGCGTACTCTCCAGGATGAAGTTTATATATACTGAGAACTATGACACCGCCAAATTTTCACTTGCGTCATGTCTTCCTCATATTATACTTCATTTGAAATATCACAATAACCTCGCTGCCAATATCTGGTTAGCCAATGGCAGACATTTCCTTCTCTCTTTAGTACCCAGATATATCCAAGGCATATCAAGTAGAAACGGTCTACAGTTTTCCCCAACCTCCTTTAAGTTTTGGTCTCCCAAGAATCCTAGTCCAGAACAGAGGTCAGAAACGTGCAACCTCTCGAAATTTATGACACTAGTGGACCCGGCAGACTTCAGACGCCACTAATCACATGATTGTTAATCACGTTTTAGGGCAAAAAAACTTAATAGATGAAAAACTTTCTCGAGAGTACGGGGAGTTCTGGTTTGAATATCATTGTCAATTATTCTATTGTTAAAACGTTCTCCCTCAGGTTTTGGTATGCGTTTTCTGTGACACTGTCTTGGATAAACTTGATTTACTTTTCCGAGATAAATTTTTAAACATTGAGTTTTTAACACCTTTAGCGAAAACAAATCAGTTTCATTTTGCACCATTATAAAAAATGTGCAAATAAGTAAATGAATTAAATATAGATATGTACTCCAATAAAAGATGTATAAGTCTAGTGGAGAAACTCTTATTAAATGACTTCAAATAGTTACCTAAAAGCATAGGATGCATATACTTGTTCTTATATACTATAGCATTACAACGTGTATCATAATATGTATTATTGGGCAATTGCCTGTTAATAAATAACGTTCAAGTAATAATTACGGCCGATATTTCACAATTGCAGAAGCAGAATTTGCAGAGAAGACGCGCTTAATTCTTGAGGGTGCGGTGGGTTGCAAAGAGCTTCTGTTTAGGAGCAAATGAGTCATACCTGCTTAGCGTATTAACGCTCCCGGTTGTGATTTACACCTCGTGTGTCACAGACATTCGAACATTCCGATTGTATATGCTTATATTCTTCGCGCAATTGACCGGAAGAGGTGACTCAGAACATCAACTGATGTCACTACAATTCCTCTGATCGGGAGGTTCTAGGTTCCAATCCTGACGGTGGCATGATTTTCGTCACTATCTAGATAACTATCACTGTCCGGAGGATTTCAGTCACTGTCTGGAGGAGAAGTCCAGCGGCCGACTGCTCTGATCGGTAGTGTTTCGTGGTTCCTCCGATCAACACCAGCCGAATGTCGGAGCTGTGCCCTAACAAACGGACCATGGACCGCGCGCGATCTTTCCTTCCACTTCCTTGTCCTATCCTCACTTGCTTACGCAAACTTAAACTTGCAAGAACTATGCAATCACAGATGCCGGGAGACCGGTCGGACGTTTAGAGCTTGATCTGTCTGCGGTGGTGCGGCGCTGGTGGGAGATACCTGGTTATAGGAAACCGCGTTAGCCGACGGTACATCACCGGATCTCACCATCCAACGAGGAAATATCATCGCCACCTCTTCAATAAAACGTGCACTATACTTACGGACGAATGACAGCTGTTTGCGCGGCCGGAATCACTAATCAATAGATCCCGGAAATGCAAGCAATAAGGTAACAAATTTTTATCTCAGTCGGGTGAACGGTACGTTAGCGCATTAAATATGAACATAGATTTGTATATATTACAATATACACATAACAATTTTAGAATTTTTTTATCCACCTGCAATACCACGATTAAAGTGGGGTAGTGTAGTTCAGAACCAGGTTATTTGCAGTTTGATCCCCGAATTGAAGTTATTTTTCACTTTAAAAAACAATTATTTACAGAGTACGCAATGTTCGTACAGGACCAACATATTATTATTATTATTATTATTATTATTATTATTATTATTATTATTATTATTATTATTATTATTATTATTATTATCATCATCTACTGCGTCACTAAACCAGGAAAGTGTAGGGTTGGAGTTCCGACGGTGGCGGATTTTCGACAAAAGCAATTTAGCTAAGACGAATTCGTCACTGTCTAGAGGAGAATTCTATTGACCTGCTTGTCTGATTGATAATATTCCGTGGTTTTGTACGATCAATGGCAGTCGAATGCCAAAGCGGTACGTAACAAACGGGCCACTGATTGCACGCGATCTTTCCTTTCTCTTCCTTATCCTATCCTCGCTCTTACATAATACATACATACATACATACATACACACACACACACACACACACACACACACACACACACACACATGCACTACACTATCCAAGATTAGTCGGGAGATAAGAGTTTGTCCCATCTCCGTCGGTGCCCCGAGCGAGGGAGGTACCTGCACAGGGGAAAAATTCGTAGGCCAATGTGTAAGGCGACACCGGTACTCATCATTTACCGGGGAAGGATTCATCGCCATTTCGCGGGTTAAAACATTCACTACGCATACGGGACTTAGCACCAATGCAGTTTATGTGCACGAAAACAATCAATCAATCATGCATTACGTCCTAAGATAACATTTTAAAATAAACACATTTAAAATAAAAACTCACATAATTTTTACCGTTGACATTTCAAGTTTCAAAATTTCTTATTTTTAACAATTTCACTAACTCATCAGTCCTCAGAATTGACGTTAATTGTTACAAATTGCAGTGAACCCACTCTGGACATTCGATGTTTTCTAAAATGCTGCAGATTGGTTACGTTATCCGAAAATCCGAAAATTCCTCATCTAGATTATGACGTTTATTTCATTACTTTGAAAAGTACTGTAATGATTTCACACAAAATCCAGAGGAAATAAATGTCAGCCTGTCCTATTTCCAGCGTCATACCGTGAATAGATATCAACACTTCGCTCGTCAATAGTTCTAGACATACCTAGAAAACATCATCCCCTTAAAGTGTCGCGCCACTAATGGAACTGTCTGTATTATACACATTACATTTTGTCTTTATTTTAATTATGTATACCCGAACATCTGTCAGTGATAAAACGAAAAAGATAGTTCGTAGTTTAGAGAAAAAAGTTTTTTTTCTGTAAAAAGAAACTGATTAAAATTGGAACAAAACGGACACGCAAGAAAACTTTTTAAAAAATTAGAGAGATGAAAAGAATATATTTGCAACGTTGCAACGACAAGTGTTAAGTGTCTAACAAACCCAATCGGATATGTTTTCTTTAGAGGCGAGCGTAGCGTTTCAAACATTTGTGTCTACACATTTAACTTCCATTGTTGAGAATTACTGTCACCACCCACCTTCATGGCAATTGTTACCATCACTTGTCACTTTCTCCAGCATCAACTTCGTGAATACCATAGAGTCCACTACCACCGCAGAAATATACAAAGAAAATGTTGCCCCCACTGCGTTTGCCACCATCAGTTGGCACTGTCCGAATGATGGTTTTAACATCGAGGACTATTACTGTCATTTTCGTTACCTTCAAGGTCGTAGTAAAGTCCTTATATCCATAAATTATAGATTTTACTTAAGTCGAAACAGGTTCTCTTACTAATGCAAACTGCATTTCCATTGAAGGGCGAGCTCCTTTCCCCAGCTCCAGCATTCATCGCCCATGACCTCTCATCGCTCCTTTTATTCCCTCTTCGCACCAGTCGTCTCCACCATCCCCGTCGACTGTCACACCTCCATCTTACCGTTGCCGTCACTGTCACCGTCTCCGTAACCATCATCACCGCCGTAATCGTCACCATCGCCGTCATCGTCACCATCACCGTTATTGTCACCATCACCGTTATTGTCACCATCCCCGTTATCGTCACCATCACCCTTATCGTCACCATCACCCTTATCGTCACCATCACCCTTATCGTCACCATCACCCTTATCGTCACCATCACCCTTATCGTCACCATCACCCTTATCGTCACCATCACCCTTATCGTCACCATCACCCTTATCGTCACCATCACCCTTATCGTCACCATCACCCTTATCGTCAACATCACCCTTATCGTCACCATCACCCTTATCGTCACCATCACCCTTATCGTCACCATCACCCTTATCGTCACCATCACCCTTATCGTCACCATCACCGTTATCGTTACCATCACCGTTATCGCCACCATCACCGTTATCGCCACCATCACCGTTATCGCCACCATCACCGTTATCGTCACCATCAACGTCGCCGTCACCGTCACCGTCATCGTCACCATCACCATCACCGTCACCGTCATCGTCACCAGCATCGTCACCGTCATCGTCACCATCACCATCAGTCATCGTCACCATCATCGTCACCGTCATCGTCACCATCACCGCCATCGTCACCATCATTGTCGCCGCCATCGTCACCGTCACCGTCATCGTCACCTTCACCGTCATCGTCACCTTCACCGTCATCGTCACCTTCACCGTCATCGTCACCGTCATCGTACCGACATCGTCACCGTCATCGTACCGACATCGTCACCGTCATCGTCACCGTCATCGTCACCGTCATCGTCACCGTCATCGTCACCGTCATCGTCACCGTCATCGTCACCGTCATCGTCACCGTCATCGTCAACGTCACCGTCATCGTCACCGTCATCGTCACCGTCATCGTCACCGTCATCGTCACCGTCATCGTCACCGTCATCGTCACCGTCATCGTCACCGTCATCGTCACCGTCATCGTCACCGTCATCGTCACCGTCATCGTCACCGTCATCGTCACCGTCATCGTCACCGTCATCGTCACAGTCATCGTCACAGTCATCGTCACCGTCATCGTCACCGTCATCGTCACCGTCATCGTCACCGTCATCGTCACTGTCACCATCATCATCACAGTCATCGTCACCGTCATCGTCACCTTCACCGTCATCGTCACCTTCACCGTCATCGTCACCTTCACCGTCATCGTCACCTTCACCGTCACCGTCACCTTCAACGTCATCGTCACCTTCACCGTCATCGTCACCTTCACCGTCATCGTCACCTTCACCGTCATCGTCACCTTCACCGTCATCGTCACCTTCACCGTCATCGTCACCTTCACCGTCATCGTCACCTTCACCGTCATCGTCACCTTCACCGTCATCGTCACCTTCACCGTCATCGTCACCTTCACCGTCATCGTCACCTTCACCGTCATCGTCACCTTCACCGTCATCGTCACCTTCATTGTCATCGTCACCTTCACCGTCATCGTCACCTTCATTGTCATCGTCACCTTCACCGTCATCGTCAACGTCATCGTCATCGTCACCGTCATCGTCACCGTCACCGTCATCGTCACCATCGCCGTCACCATCGCCGTCACCATCGCCGTCACCATCGCCGTCACCATCGCCGTCACCATCGCCGTCACCATCGCCGTCACCATCGCCGTCACCATTGCCGTCACCATCGCCGTCACCATCGCCGTCACCATCGCCGTCACCATCGCCGTCACCATCGCCGTCACCATCGCCGTCACCATCGCCGTCACCATCGCCGTCACCATCGCCGTCACCATCGCCGTCACCATCGCCGTCACCATCGCCGTCACCATCGCCGTCACCATCGCCGTCACCATCGCCGTCACCATCGCCGTCACCATCGCCGTCACCATCGCCGTCACCATCGCCGTCACCATCGCCGTCACCATCGCCGTCACCATCGCCGTCACCATCGCCGCCACCATCGCCGCCACCATCGCCGTCACCATCGCCGTCACCATCGGCGTCACCATCGGCGTCACCATCGTCGTCACCATCGTCGTCATGACTGTCATCGTCAGTCATCGTCATCGTGACTGTCATCGTCACCGACACCGTCCCCTTCATTATCACCTTCGTTACCTTCATCGTAACAGTCTTCCCCGCCACTGCCACTGTCATCGACCCCGTCACCGTCACCGATCCAGCCCCCATCCCGACCGCCCTTGCTGTACCCCACAACCCTTTTTACAACCCTGGACCTCCATTCCCCCACCTGTTATATCCTTCTCCGTCCCGCGCAGCCTTGAGGGTCGGCGTGGCAGGGGGAGGTTGGGCGGAGAGGGCGGTCGGCGACCAGCGGAGGAGCAGCGGCGGGGCACCGCAGCGGTCGGGAATCCTGCTGAGGTTTGGAGTCGAGAATCCGATTTGGGCTGCGGATCCGGCGGCCCAAGACACGGCGCCATGACGAGTGCATTAAGAAAACAAACCGCTCGCGGCGCGCGTCGGGGTGCGGCAGGAGCGGCGGGGGGGGGGGCTAATCCCCCGAGATGCGCCCTCCCCCCGCCCCTCGGGCCCACGCGTTCACCCCTCCGCCCCCCCGCCCCGCCCCACCCGGGCCCGTCCTGCCCCGCCCTCAGAGGTCGAATTACGCGCCGGAAGATTGTTTTCAGCGCTGAGGCAGCAGAGGGCACCGGCGGCGGGGCGGGGGCGGGTGGGGGCGGGTGGGGGAGGGACGGGGCGGGGCGGGGGCGGGGCGGGGGCGGGGCGGGGCCGGGGCGGGGCGGGGCGGGGCGGGGGCGGGGTGGGGGCGGGGTGGGGGCGGGGCGGTAGCGGGGCGGGACGGCGTGGGGGCAGGGGCGGGGCCGCGCGGGGGCGGGGCAGGGGCGGTGCGGGGGCGGCGCGGGGGTGGGGCGGCGGCGGGGCGGCGGCGGGGCGGCGGCGGGGCGGCGGCGGGGCGGCGGCGGGGCGGCGGCGGGGCGGCGGCGGGGTGACGATGCGAGAGTTGGAGTCGGTAGAGATAGGGGTGGCACTAACGGAAAAGGGCGAGATGGAGATTTATGCGATGCAGGTGAGCGATATGACTCGAGGTGAGATGAGCGCATTCACAGTGAAGTGTTAGCGTTTGTGGCGAAGAATACGCCAGATGGAATCTGCATTCGTAGACATTAGTGCACACACTTCGTCTAGAGAATAGTGTGCACCCTGAGAAAACAATATTAAGAGTGAGAAAATTGTTTTATGTTAATTGCTAATACTGGAGAGTTGGAAAGGGATTCATGACGAAAGAAAAAAAATGTTGGCGTCACATATGAAAATTTGGAAGTAATATAAAACTGAATGTGTGATATTCAGAACGGCGAGGAGAGTGAAATATAATTATGCTAAATTCAGGTACAGTTTATTTATTTAACCATAAAAAATAGCAAATACGGAACAAAACCGAGTGGTGTATGAGGGAGAAGTACAATCTGCGACCTTACTGGACTGGAACGATTATTAATTTTTTATTTTATAACTAGCGGGAATCCGTCAAAATTTGACAGTGATATCTGAGATAAAGGTGAAATACTATGCCCAGACTAATGTTCTTAAAGCAAAATCTTAAATAGGGGAAAGAAAAGGCAAACTTCACATATATAATGTTTATTTTTGCATCTCTGTATTTATTCACTTTCACGGGCAGGATGATTAGATATTATACAGCAGAAAATCAAGTATATTTGATAAATTAACACTTACACAATTGAACGCATGTGTCTCATAGCCAGGTGGCAATACAACATCATCACCGAATGACTTAGAAGACAGAGTATACTTATAACGCATATTATTTCTGAAGTTTTTGATGTATTATCATCTATGAACAACTGTTTCATTTCTTCTGACATATTTCTTGAAGGCAAATTTATTTTTCCTTTTAAGCAACACAAAGTAAACTGGTTTGAAAAATCTCTCTCACATGGGAAGTACAAAACAGAAAACTGACATTTCATAGATTAAGACCCAACAGTAAAATAAATTAGTTCACAGTCACGACATGTGCGTGGACACTTCATGATGCGAAATAACCTCTGCACAAGCTCACTACTTCAGTAAAACCGAACAAACAAAAGCCCATTGACAGAAAGTTCTCTACAAAATACACCACGAAAACGAATACATGCAAACATAATCAGTATCAAAATGCAATTATTACTCTTGAAACACCACCTTGACGAATTTTCAGCAATATACGTGGTATCAAGTGGAGAGGACTTACATCTATCAATGTACTTTCAATGTACAATCTTTCGATAGTTAAAACAGCTTTTGGAAAAAAAACAATTGACTAGTGATAAGCGTACTGTTAAAGAAATATTTATTTAATTATTTTTCTTCGTAAATGCTAATGAATCAACACAAAGAATATCTGATAACTTATCGAGGGATCACATTCTTTCATTTAAAGGAAAAATTAGTACAATCGGTTCAGAAGAAGCTCGAAACGATGCCATGGCAGAATACGTAATGTTTTTATATAGATGACTACATTACCGGAGGTTATTTATTGTTTGTTGGTTTTAACTAATAAAATACCTTGTTATGTTGTACTATTATAGCAAGTGAAAATAAAGATATTTTAGAAATAACTGATGTTAAATCTAATTGTATCATTTTAATAATAACAAGGTTATTTATCATGGTTGTTGGCGGCTGGAAGATTGAAGTGTGTTGACATTGATTTTCTATGTCAGTACTGATGTGTTATCTGTGGAATATTCTGTTCTAGTATGGTGATGGTGTACATGCTAGAGACGGTCATAGTGACAGTATCGGAAGCGATGTGAAAGGGAAGAAAGAGAGCGTTATCAGAGTCCGGACCAGGGACAATTAGAGAGGGTGTCTATGATCACGAAACCTTATGGAGGTCGATGACACCATCGTGTATCAAAGGCAAGGTTAGCAAGGCAGACTATGGGGAAAGGGATCATCACTACAGAGGCTTGAGTAATGTACTATGTATCGATTACAATATCTGTGTCGATGTGGATTTCGCTGACAATGAGAAAGGAAGGATAGGAATGTGAGCGGGAACATAATGTCTGTTCGCATACGACACGCGATTCTGTGGTGAAGCGTATAACCGTTTAACAGGTATAGGGTGACGTGTACCGTACGCGTCGGTATAGATGCAAATGAGGATTATGATAATATTGGTGTAGAGTGCGAATAAGTGATGGTGAAGAGGAGTGGTGCTTTCTGAAAGGATTTAAGGGGAAGAGGCAAATTCAATTAAATTCAAATTACACACACACATTTATTTTTGAAATAGTATTGATTTTAATTGTTAACATAAAACTAAAGATCTACTACAAGTACATCAATAATGCAAATACTGCTTTGGATGTGATGTGGTCTATATCCTAATAGCAACTGGGTAACCTACATTCATTCGTTCGTTCTTTTGTTCGTTCGTTCGTCAATCCAAAAATATTGAGATTTCTCGAACAAACATGTAATTTTTGTTTTTTAAGCAACTAAAACGTGTTTTGGGTGACTTATGTGACCTATCAATAGCTCATTCTGTTTCTTTCTAGAAGACAAATTGATTGGCGCGATTCTTATTCAGTTTCCCTCTCGGACATTCTGGTTGAATTAAAAAAGAACAGTGTTTTTAACGGTTAATACACCTCCATTGGTTAAACTCTATGAATAACTAAACTACTGTACTGCTTTCCGGTATAACGTGTAATGTTATGACTTGATTCTTCTTATTGGCGATAATAAAACCTAATTTTACTGTTTTTTTTAAACATACAATCGACACATACTCTTTATTTAACTTTCTCGTCGTAGGATGCAAAAACCATGCTTAAAACTTCTCATTATTACGAACTTGCGTATGAAATTTGTTACAAACAATTTTTAATATAAAAACACCACCGGAGGCACCACGCTAAGCTATTATAGTAATTGAAAACCACAGTAAGAACCAGAAGCTATCCCACATTTCTTGTGAAATCGAACTATTAACATTAAATAAAACTTCAATTTATATTATTTTAGTGTGATACGATATTTAAATCCAGTATGGACGTTTCTGCAAGTGTACTGTAGTTAAAAGCGTACTGAGTTATATCAGAAAACTTCTAGTAAAACCCGCAACATCTCACACCTAGATCAATGTGAGATAGCCCCTTGTTCCACTGAGCACTTCAATTTTTTTTTAAATCGAGTAAAATTACAACAACAAAAAACGTTGGCTTTGGGCGGTGGGTATGCTCCCTCGTCTAAATCCACCCCTGGCGGAGGGGGCGTGCCCCAAGGCAGCGGGAGATTCCCCATGCGCCACCGTATGCGTCGCTCTACATGGCGTGCACGCGCCGCGCCTGTTTGCGTAGGGCGCGTGCGGGCGACGCCCTCGCCGGCGTCGCTGAGCTGCCGCGGGCGATTTATTGCGCATTCGAGGCGTCGCGGCGCGTCGACCCCCTTCGGGAGCAGCTCCCGCCCCGTGATCGTCGCTTTTTTTTCGACCGCGTTTCTCTCACACGCTTGGCAACGAAGACACTTAAACGGGGCTGCATACGTGAAATTTTTGAACGCACTCTTGAAGCTGGATGCTAGTTTCTTCTTTATTACTTAACCACTGCTTATGGAATATAGAAAAAGTATTGTAATGTTGTGCCAAAAAAATTGTGATTATTAGACAAACACTCGTATTGTGTGGTGCTAATACCAAAAAATTAGATAATTCTTGTTTTTAAATGTAGTAAGTTGCTTCCTTTGACTCCTTGTGTTATCAGAATCTACGTTTTGTGGGTCTTCGAAACCGAAGGTTTCATTTATTGCAAATCATCTCTCCATCTGTGAACATCCGTTGCGCCTAAACTGTAGGCAGGATCTTTACCTAAATGATATTCCTGAATCCATCTGCCTGATGTCACGCGCCCTTGAATTTGAAATGGATGTTTTGTTTTTTGTGGCTACTTTACATAGAGCTTGTACATTATCAAAATATTCTGAAAAATAGCTTAATATTTTTTTATTCACTGAAAGAACAAATAATGGCTATAAAAATTGCGCTATCTCATTTTCGTTGAAATATCTGAAATTTCGAAAATTGCAATTTCAAAAAGTACAGCATTTAGCTACATTCCTGCGTTGTCATTCTCGTCATGCGATTTGACATGAACTAAGCAGTGGTCACAATTAAACAAAAATTATTAATAAGCTTATTTTAAAAAAGATACAAGATCATATACTTTATCGTTTTTTCTGTAACGGATATACATTATTCGTTTTGTAGCCAACGTACCTTTAGAGTATTTTGTGAAAGATTCTCTTCAGCACAAGAAGTGCGGGAAATTCCAAGTTAATATTTCAAATATTTGTAAGAATTACGCGACACTAGTTATATTTTCAAAAAATTGTACATGACCTTATTTAAAGATCTAATTTTGAAGAATGAATTTCATTAAATAAAAAAATCTATCACCAATATAGTTTTGCAAATTTTCGAAAATACAGAGAATTCATGGAAAAAGTGTCCTTCCCCGTCTTAAAAGCGTACTTTCGTCTATTTAAAAAATGCTAAGAGAAGAATCAGAGCCATTTTTGAAAAACATTCTTTTTCAAATTGTCTATATTAAAGAATCAACATTGAAGAACATATTACATTATAAAAAAGCCTCTATCTTCAATATTGTAGTTGTAGGAAAGCGTAGAAAGAACTGTAAATTTTAGCAATATCAAGAATTCACAGGGGACTGCAAAAACGGAATCTGCCCCTTTTTATAAGGGTGCTTTACTCTATTCGATAAAAAACGAATCCACGAATTTTGGTGCATTTTTGAGAAAATTTGAAAATATTGATGCTTAACACCTTCAGCTTCTTAACATATAACTAGGGAACAGTTTTTCAAATAAATACATAATTTTACAGGGACAAGATACCTACATTCACTAATATTTTTTAGACTAACACGACATTCCGAACGAATTGGAACTATTTTTATTTTATATATTTTTACATATTTTGGTATAATTACATATATTATCTATTGCTACATATTTCGTAACATTTTAAAATATTTATAAATCGAAAATAAACATTTCACAAGCGAGTTCAAAATATACGTTACTTGAAAACTAACTTTGTTACTGAAATACTTACAAATCCACGCAATGCGCTTGTATTAACGCCGGACCTTCATCATTAATTGTCAAATTTACCCCTACCACCGCCCCGTTCTGTTTCTTGGAAACCGCATAGTCGAGATCAAGGAAGAGCGGATATATGTGAAGCAGAAGGAACTTCAACCACGTATTTTATAGTCTCCACGTTTCATACACCCCATGCATAACTCGATAAAACAAATATTTTTCAGGTCATTGTCTTATCGCTTCTCTGGAGTCAGAAATGGGAAGAGCGTATGCTCCCTTTAACTCTCTTTTTCTATCACAGACTACACGGTACTATTCACTTGAGCGCCAGCTCCTCGTAAACAACATTGTATATACTACGAAAGTATATGTTCCGCATGAAACTAGCGAATAATTGCTTCTGTAAATGTAGAACTTTCTTTCAGTCTCTCTGAATCCATGTTAAGATCTGACCGGCAAAGTACTGTGCTTGGAAAACGCATGAGGGACAGAATTTTAAACATTATAACGAATTTTTATTTCACATATTTGATGTTTTTTACATATTAAAAAAAATTCATATATATGTACATATCTTACTTTTTTATTACAGTTCCCTACTCTACAGTTACCGTTCCCTACGTACGTAAATTACAGTAAATTCCGTTCCCTCGTATAACCTATAAACCGCTCATATCCCAACCCATGGATGGGATATGAGTGGATACCCAATCCAAAAAGGTCATTAACTAATATTACGTACTGTTAAAACCCTTTAAACTCTATTGTTAAACAATAATATTTTTTAAAATAATTATAAATCAAATTGAGTATCAATACAGGTATTTTGAAAATTAATTCTTCCTTTTGTATTTTACCAATATAGCACTTTTAAAGTAAATTTTGATCAATGGTTGATGGAAAAATCTGATGAATTAGACGTTAGAATTTATTACAGTTTTATATTCAAGTTTTATAATACGTTTTATTAGTTTAAAAGGTACGGGGTAATTTATGTGTATTTTTTACTGAAATAGAAGAAAGAAATTTTGCAGGCCCTGATTACAGAAGCAGTTTCGAGAATACGACCATACATTTCCTTTATTTTACAGTTCCCACTAGATATCTGTGCACACGACGATCGTTAAAATGCTAGTGTTTGCCCGGACTTTAACGGCCGTCCGAGAGCATAGATATCTCACGCGAACTTTACAACAACAAAAACAGGAAAATATCGGCAAGTCGCACGAAGAAGATTCCCGCCGATTAATGCAAATCTTATGTCACTTCAGGTTATTATTAAATTGTTCATGCTCTGGCATGAAGAAGAAGCGTTTTCTTTTTTTTCGCAGTATGCAAGGTTTTCTTTCAAAATAATAGAACAGCACAAAACTACATATAACAAAACCATATAAAATATCAATATTCTGCTGTACAAATTATATAATATAGGAAATATGAAACAAGTATTTTGAATGACTTTCAACACGTTTTCTTTTTTCAGATGTGCTTTGACTGTTTAAAAAACATCGTGTACCGTGAGACAATTCCTTCCTGTACGAGTCGTTTTGAGTGGATCTATCGTAGGATAGCTGTCATTTGCATTCACATCATAATTCTATATCCTGCCTCTGTCCACCTGCCAACTTCTATTGTTCTTCTGACCTGTAAGAATACCAAACCAACTTTTTACCTTTATTCTCCATCACTTATTTTGCCTTTCATGACTCGCATCATCAATTACTCGTGCCTGAAGATGTGAACAGGCTTAGGTGGCATAGAGCACTAACTGACGTCACAGCAGTGGCTCTGTCTGGGTAGTCCTAGAGATCGAGTCCCAACGGTGGAAGGATTTTCGACACTAGTTATGTAGCTGGGTCGAATTCAACCGATGTCTGAAGGAGAATTCTAGTGTCTGGCTGCTCTGATCGGTAGTTTTTCGTCATTTCATCGATCAACACCAGGCGAATGCCGCATCAGCACCCTAGCAACGGAGCTACGGACTGTCCGCGATCCCTCCTTTCTCTTCTTTGTCCTATCTTCACTTACACGCACCCTTACGTACATCACACATGTACCAGTTGGGAGCTTAGAGCTTGTTCAGGCTGAGGAGTGCTTTTAACTTATACCTCAAAACGGGACACATTATATTTTTTTCTCTGTCCGATTCTATGTTCCGACTTCCCTGCCCAAGTTTTCCGAACTTTAAGTCTACTATTATTCATTTTTCATTATTTCATTGTTGATAATTTTTTCCATATCATGCATATAATTTGAGAGAAAGTGAACAAATTTCAACAAAAAAATCTGCAATGTGGATCCTCTGTAAACACATTGATCGTTTTCCATAAATTCTTTTCATATATACGACAAATACTTTGAGTATTGACTTGGGTATTGACATGGTCTTCGTAATCTCGTAAACAATTGTGTGAAAGCAGACTATTCACTTCGCAAAACCTGAGATAGAGAGAGGTGTGTGGGAAATGGGAAGGAAGGAGATACAGAGAAAGACGAGGGGAAGATAAGGAGAGGAGGGAGAAAGGTAGATAATAACAAAGAAGAAAGGAAAGAGTGAAAAAGGAGTGGAGAGAGCGAGATAAAGGGATAGATGGAGAGGAAGAAAAGGAAGGATGAGGGAAAAGAGCGAGGACAAGGTAAAGGAAGAACAGAGGAAGGAAGAAAGGAATAGAGAGAAAGAATGAAAAAGATAATGAGAAAGTAAGAGGGAAGAGACCGAAATAAAGGTAAAGCGAAAGAGGAGAAGGAAAGAAAGAAAAATAGGGAGTGGGAAAGGGGGAGGATGAGAGAGAGCCAGAGAAAGAGAGAGAGCCAGAGAAACGAAGGAAAAGAGCGAGAAATGGTGAGAGGAAAGACCCAGACCAAAATAAAGGGAGAGTTATAGAGGGAACGAGAGTAAAAGAGAGACTTATAAAGAGATGAAGTAAAATAGGAAGGGGGCTAGGGCGCCCCGCAGAGCTTGGAGAGCTCGTTTAGTGTTGAAGTCCAAGCACTGGGCAGCGCGAAGGCTGCTCCGGCAGACCACCGCCCTCTCACATCAGAAGAAAGAGAAGGGGAGAGAGAGAGAGAGGGGGGGAGAGAAAAAGAGAGGGGGAGAGAGAAAAAGAGAGGGGGAGAGAGAAAAAGAGAGGGAGAGAGAGAAAGAGAGAGGGAGAGAGAGAAAGAGAGAGGGAAAGAGAGAAAGAGAGAGGGAAAGAGAGAAAGAGAGAGGGAGATAGAGAGGGAGAGAGAGAGAGGGAGATAGAGAGGGAGAGAGAGGGGGAGAGAGGGGGAGAGAGGGAGGGAGAGAGAGAGAGGGAGAGAGAGGGAGGAGAGAGAGAGGGAGAGAGAGAGAGGAGAGAGAGAGAGGGGGAGAGAGAGAGAGGAGATAGAGAGGGAGATAGATAGAGAGAGGGAGATAGAGAGAGAGATGGGTGGGTGGAAGGCAAGCGAGCGAGACGGATGGAAAGTGAGCCGTGGCTAGGCAGGAAGGAACGGGTTAGGGGAAGGTGGTGCGTGAACGTGGGAGGCAGCGAGCTGGGGCGAGGCGGGCGAGCATTAGAGGTGGTGAGCGCATGCGAAGCAAGAAGGGGCGGCTGCAGGGGAAGGCGACGCAATAGGTGAGGCTGGGAGGAAGAGCGAGAGAGAGAGGGAGACAGGACAGCGGCGGAGCGACGAAGAGGGGGGGAGGGGCGCGCGCGGGGCCGTGGCGACATATTGGCGCCGCGTACAATGCTCGGATGGGTTATGAATGCGCTCGTACATCGCGGGGCCGCACAATGAGAATAATAATTAATCCAGCGCTGAATTTATGCGCGCCGCCGCCGCCAAGGGCGCATCCAGCGCGCGCAACGCTCCCCTCCCCCTTCCCTCTCCATCCCCTCCTCCGCGCACGACTCGCTCTCTCGCGAGCAGCCTCTCTAGAAGTCATCCCTTCTCCAGCTCGACACCGCAAAAGCGGATATGGACCTCTCGGTGCGAAGGAACCATGCTCGCCAAGGCCTTTCTTTCGAACGCTTTTTGTTTCTTTTCCTGAAAGCTCGCGATGTTGAATGTAGGTTTTGCGGGATCTGGTTCTGAGTTATAAATTTTCGGCGATTTTAATGAAAAAGGAAGCAATGAGTAGAAATGATGATTTCGTTACAAAAAAGTTTCACACTGACGGAACCATTGTCGACGAATGTTCTTGTTGAAATAGTAGTATTCAGATACATTTCCTACCCAACAACGTCTTTATCAAACTCCCTCTCGCACATAGTATATTTATATAATACAAATATTTTCGTTTACAACTTACTTTTCGATCTTTAGCCTAGGAATTAATAACAGAGGAAGATATTTTTCAATAATCTTGTGCAAGAAGTCTGCGAACTAGAAGTTCTGTCCAGAAGAATGATTTATTTTTTGTAGTTTAAAATTATTTTTAATAATTCAGTAGAGTATAATAGATTTAGGAATGACGTATTATCGTGGAGGTTTAAATAAACTTTATTACAACCTTCCAACTGCGAGTCACAACAATGATGAAGTGCTCACAATAATTAACTTTATTTTCCTATTTTAGATGTTGTTAGCAACACTAAATATGACTATTTTAAATGATGATGAGTGGTGGAAAGTATCATTAAGACAATCTTTATGACAAAGTTTAAAGACAATCTTTTTTTTTTATTATTTCCTCTATTCTAAATCAATGGCTCTATTTCGCCAGTTTAATGGTTACCATGTTTCATGATCAGTTTAATAAATTCTTCATATGAAGCATAAAATAAAAATTTCTTGAATAATCTTAACATGAAGCGTATATTCCTTCACATAGTTGTTGGAAATATCAGACACTTGTCTCTTAGATAAGAAGTGACGAAGTCATGTCGTTTGCGACAGGTCAGTAGGAGCACTATCAATAATATCAAAGTAATTTAGTGATCATTAGCGATCATTGAATATAGAAATATAGTTACTGCTTTTTTTATATGTTGATCACTTCATTTATCATCAGTTATCAATTGTTTACAGAGCAGTGAATGAAGAAAAATAAAAATGTGCTATTTATTTTTCTATACTAAATATTCTTACAGCGTATTAATTATTCATACTAATAATGCATATGGAGGTTTTTATGTTTTGAAATTCCTTTTAATTTCTTTTAATACTGCTCTGGATTGTTTTCAAAGTTCCTTCTCTTGCTTTATCTCATGAAATCTGACAATATTATATTATGCAACTAGTTCATACTGCTAAGCTTCATTGCACGAGTATATGTTTCGAAAACGAGCAATGTTAGGAGCAAATCTCAGTGGGCGAAAGGAAGTAGGGAAAGAATTTCATCGTATTGCATGGCATAGCGAAAAACTTCTGAAACTCTGAGATATTCCAGAAGAGGCTCAACATCGCAATACACTCATTAACGTACCCGTAAGTATTATTATCAGGATATACGTATTAGTAGTCCCATGCACATACTTTTGGTAGAAACAACCATTCTCTTAGCAAATATAGTGTCTAATATTTCATAAAAATGCAGATATTAAAATGAAAACTTAGACTTCCGCGATCACTGTCAATAGATTATCGACTGCCCGGGAGACACCTTGTCCTAGATAGTTTCCAACGTTTTTTCTGCCATATTGCATCATTCCTCAGAGCTAAATTTCTTGACTGTAGTAGTATTTCGCTCTGAGAACATTTGCAGTACGAAGCAGTTAATAACTTTGCCTAGAATGCAGTGTTTCTCGAACAACCAAGAATTTACAATCTTTAAAAAAGTTTCGGCATTTTACCAATTAGATTATATTTAGGTATTACGAGAGAATAAACCAAAATGATTGTGGTATAAAAGTGTCGCCTCCAAAGAAGACCCAATAGCTGCACTGCTACCTACTTATTAATAAAAACTTTGTTTATATTTGTATGTGTAAATGCTATACGGTTGGGTCATTTTTTTTTCATTTTACCACAAAAACAGTTAAAACTGTGTATGACGTGACACCCAGGTACTTGTAACGTTACTTATTTCAAGGAACTACATGAGGGTAATGGTTCTGATCAGTAGGCAGGACAGGAAAGTGGGAATTACATCAGCATTGAGTATTGATTCACAAGTTATTGCTTCGGAACACGTGAATCTTAGGCACATTTCCGTGTCAGCAGCATTAGGATTGTTCTCGTGATTCACATTATATTAAACCGTAAGTGTTCTATACCTTCACAATCAATTGCGGAAGCTAGTGACCTGAAGTAACGCTTTTATCAAATAACCATTTAGCATAAATGGAAGATACATATCCTTCACAAACACTGGATATGGAGATTGAAAATGACACTCAACATTCATTTCTTTACCTGGTCATTAAAACAACGAAACATTCTACTTGAAAGTATTTAAATATTATTTTTACTAGGTATATTTGGAACTATTTCTAGCATTCTGTGGTAGAGTAGCGAGTAGAGTACATATTTTTCACTCGAATATTTCATGGGAGTAAGTAAATTCCATGGCTAAATTCAAAGAGGCATGGCTGACAAATAATAGTTCTACAATTTCATATCACGTTGGCTGACATGTGAGTCTATATGGTCGCATAGGGAGATTTAATTTTTTTTTACTAGGAGACCGTAACCGGTGTCGTGCGTTGGCTTGTCTCTATAGTATAAACTGTTGCGTTCCTATGAGTCTATATGGACTCTTACATTTTTTAAATATATTTAATTCTGTATAATATATAAATATTGGTATACGTTTCAATGTTCCAGCATGTATGAAAGTGCATCATTTGCCGTTGGCTAGGAGACGTACGCGAAATCCTGTAAGGTACCGTGGCGTAGTATAGCATGAATGCTCTTGACAGTGAACATGATATATTCCAAACATTTTTTCTTGATAAAAAAATGTGACACAACTGTTTACAAATACAACTCCAAATGCATGCAATACATAGTTAATTAATTTAAATAAACTTTATTAATTGATATTCTTTTGTAGTGTTTCACAGAAAATTCTTAGTCTTTTTGGGTTAATATATCAGATTCTCATCCTGACTAGTCTTCTAGTTGTTTCAATTCCTCCACCATATCTGTGACAGGAGTTTTTAAAAAATGTGTATAGCTATATGGTATTCTCAGAAATCAATAACAAAACGTTAATTGTTGATAAGAGCTCAGAAATTGCAAATGGAAGGAATAAAAATTGGAGTTGAAAAAAGTAATATAGAACTTCAAGGAACACATCATATGATTGTTTAGCAACAGTGGGAGTCTTCCATGTATTTCTGCTCTCCCTCAGTAACATCTCGAAAAGAAAGAGACATCTATAGAACGCCCTCTACATTCCAGCAACGCAGCATTTCGTAGAAACAGAAATATCAGTTATAAGGCACACACGTCTCCTCTTTGTTCAGCAGCACACAAGCCAGTCCCCCTTTCGCGCATTCCTGGAGAGCAGCAGGTGGCGGGACGGAGCGGGGCAGGCGCGCACTAGAAGCGGCAGGCGGTCACGGGAGAGAACCCTGCGGCGCACCAGGCGATGGCAGCCACGGAAGCGCGAGCTAAAAAACGCAACCTCTCGCGACAACAAAAACTCAAAAGCGTGTTAACAACGGTTGCGGAACCGAGCTTCGCCGCGCTGGCGACCGGCACTGCGAGGAATTTCCAAATAAATCTCTTCCATAACGAGGCGAGCGTCGCCCCGCTCCCGCCCGCGGCCGACCGGCCGCTCGCGGGCGGGCGAGCGAGCGATCGGAGGTGGCAAGAAGCGGTCGACGGAGGCGGCGGCGCGCCCGCGCCCGCTCGCGCTCGCGCCCTCGCCCCGGAGGCAAAAACGCGTTGAAAAATGGCGCGCGCGTATTACAATAGCCTCGGTGATTTGTGCCCTGCGAGTGGCGATACGCCGCGCCGCCACTCCCCTCCCCTCCCCTCTCCTCCCCTCCCCCTTCTCTCCTCTCCACTCCCCGCCCATCCAGCGTCCCTTTGCTCCCTGCCCATTGGAAGCGAGGCTTCCGAAGTTGGCGTGCTGGGACACGCGATTGCATTTGGCCATTGAATGCTGTGCACAGTGCAGACAGTTTGGATCCGCAGAAATGGAAAATTCTTCCACTTAAATTTAAATGAGCAAGATTTGATGGCGGTACATACGAAAACAATGTCTCTTTATTTCTGTTTTGCTTGCTCGCGGACAGGAATCTTCTGAATAAAACTTGTTACATTTTGTTATTTCTTTCTACACCAACTCTGTAGTAACGGTTTAAACTGAACGTACTGTATTGTATCAACGATACTTTTGACGAGACACATTTCAACTCAGCTCAAGAATGAGCTCAAAGATTTAGCGCCACCTTTGGATCCCCAAACATTTTTCATTGTTAAAGGCCAGTATGTTAAATGTAAATCTACACTAAGAAAAATACATAAATACAAAAAAATTTTTTGCAGGCAACAGATTTCTGCATGTTCCATGAAGGTAGATCGCGATAAAAAAACTCCAAACAGATACTGGGTTTGTTCTAGACTCGTGGACGTTTAGTATGTAACTGCCCACTGGGTTCATTTACTTAGGAATACGTTTAATCTAATATTTCTCTTCTCATACAACACGTTTGCCTGGCGTGATGATTGGATAAATAACTATACGATGTGGCATTACAGACACTAGCCAGAACCCTAAGGTAGCTCAGTAAGTGTCATTTGAATTATTGTGTTTTCATATCGTGAAATGAGGATATTATTGTTGGTGTAATTTGGAAATGGGGACATTAGAATATTGAAATCACGCAACTTCAAATAAGATTGAAATAAAGAACATAGACAATCATTTGAGAAACTTATTTCCGGATTTCAAGATTTCCACAAATAAACTGACGGAGTCGGTATGTTAACAGCGGAGCAGTGTTTAGGCGTAGCCTAATATTCACTTCGTTCTCCAACATTTCCCTGAAACTGACCTTCTAAACTTACCCTTATGAAGGACCAGCAACTATTTTGAACGGGTAGGTATCATCCGTTCCTGAAATTAGGTGTTTTCAGGATTTTTTGTTGCCATTACTTAGAAAAACACAGATTTAAATTCTGATGCATATAATTGAACTATGAAATTATTACAAAGAGAACTAATTGATAATTTTATAATTCTATATAACAGTATTGATCATCTAAATGAAGATATGACTGGTATAAATGTGCGTAAGCATAATGTGCTATAATTTATAATTATGAAAATTGAGATGGTCTGTTTATGATTGGCTTGAACAAATTGAACATTTGTGAAGAATTCACAACAGTAATAACATATGATATTGCCAGAGAAGGCATGGCAATTGTGATACCAGGAGCGGTGACTCAGTGCATCAACTGATGTCATCTGCTGGTGGCTCAGTGCGCCAACTAGGTTCTAGTCCCGATGGCGGCAGGATTTTCGACACTAGCTTTCTAGGTAGGTCGAATTCAGTCGCTGTCTGGGGGAGAATGCTAGCGGCCGGTTGCTCTGACCAGTAGTTTTCCGTGGTTTCTCCGACCAACACCAGGCGAATGCCGGAGCAGTACCCTAACAAACGGGCCATGGACCGTACGAAATCTTTCCTTCCTCTTCCTTGTCCTATCCTCACCCGCTTACACACACATTTATACTAACATGCACTACACTTTCACACATGCCGGGAGACCGGTCGGGGACTTAGAACTTGTCCCGGCTAGGAAGATGCCCCGTTGGTGGGAGATGCCTGGTTAGGGGAAACCCCCTTAGCCGACGGTAGGTCGGCGCCGGGTCTGGCCATCCAGCGGCAGAAGACCACCGCCACCTCCCGAGCAAAAACAAGCACTACACTTACGGGACCAATGACCATAGTAGTTGATGCGCCCGACATCACTAAGAATCAGCCAAGCAATTGTTACGCTCGCAGGCTGGAAGACGCGCCGGGCTAGACGGCGCAGAGAGGCGCTGTGTGCCGAAGTGATGATTCGCTGACCCAAGAGGTCAGCACAGGCGCGGAGCGTCTACTGCGCTGACTTGTATTCTTAGGTTTTTCTAACATGGCGGCTGAGGGTAGTATATCCAAGATGGAATTCGGCACTTTTTGCGTCTTTCTTGGTCCTGCAGCAAGATATCGCATGATCGCGACCGCGTCAAGCAGTGCTGCAGATGAAGCACTCTAGCGACAGGACTGATTCTCAAAGTCGTGCCACCGGGAGCGGTAGCTCAGTACATCAACTGATGTCACTGCAGCGCCTCTGACCGGGAGGTCCTAGGTTCGAGTCCTGACGGCGGCAGGATTTTCGACACTAGCTTTTCAGCTAGGTCGAACTCGGTCGCTGTCTAGTGGAGAATTCTAGCGGCCGGCTGCTCTGATCGGTAGTTTTCCGTGGTTTCTCCGATCAACACCTGGCGAATGCCGGAGCAGTACCCTAACAAACGGGCCACGGACCGCGCGCGATCTGTCCTTCCTCTTCCTTGTCCTATCCTCTCCCCTTACACACACACTTACACTAACATGCACTACACTACCACATATTCCTGGAGACCGGTCGGGAGCTTAGAGCTTGTCCCGGCTGGGGCGGTGCCCCGCTGGTGGGAGAGTCATGGTTAGGGAGAAACCCCACTAGCCGACGGTCGGTCGGCGCCAGATCTCGGCATCCAGCGGGGGAAGATCACCGCCATCTCCCGCGAAAAGAACATACACTACACTAACGGGACTAATGACCAAAGCAGTTGACGTGCCCGGAAACACGAAAAAAATCAATCAATCAAAGTCGTTCCTAATTCCATCTTGGAGATACTACCCTTAGCCTCCACGTCAGAAACACCCTAGTATAGACGTTAGCTGAATTCGCAGAAACACAAGGCTGGGCGACTTGGCTGCGGAAAATGATTGCCACACTGACAATCATCAGAAGAGCATATGCTCGGTAAATGGTTGCTCGCACAGGCACTCACTGGTTTAACATACAGTACACTGTGCTATACGCATAAATAGAATGAATAATCACCACGAGAGTAAATTAACAGTTCTGCAGTGCACACACATATTCACATGCGATGTGAGTTGTTCGAGTCCGGACAAAATCATAGTGATCATTTCGTCGCAGAAAACGTTGAACTGTTGAAATGGCAAATTAGTAATCTCAGACGTGCGTGTATAGAATACAAGCGATATGAAGGAGTTATGAAATGGTTGCGAGCTGGAAACCTCGAAAGTGCGTATGCCACAGTGCTGTACCTCAACAACTGAAATAAGATTAATCAGTTCATGATACAATATACTGAATCACATTGCAATGTGAAAAAATTATGAGAAATTGAAGTCGTAGTCTTCCGCAGCTAGAGTCATGTGAATGATCTTGGCTGTCCGTGTGACGCCGCGTCGAAGGCTGTGTTGCCGACGTTTCGACCATCTTTTCGTGGTCTTCCTCAGGGCAGATAAGCCCCGAGGCTGTGTTGCCGATGTTTCGTCCATGTTTTCGTGGTCTTCTTCAGGGCAGACGAGCCCCGAGGCTGTGTTGCCGACGTTTCGACCATCTTGTCGTGGTCTTCCTCAGGGCAGACGAGCCCCGAGGCTGTGTTGCCGACGTTTCGTCCATCTTTTCGTGGTCTTCCTCAGGGCAGACGAACCCCGAGGCTGTGTTGCCGACGTTTCGACCAACTTTTCGTGGTCTTCCTCGGGGCAGACGAGCCCTGAGGCTGTGTTGCCGACGTTTCGACCATCTTTTCGTGGTCTTCCTCGGGGCAGACGAGCCCTGAGGCTGTGTTACCGACGTTTCAACCATCTCTTCGTGGTCTTTCTTAGGGCAGACGAGCCCTGAGGAAGACCACGAAAATATGGTCGAAACGTCGGCAACACAGTCTTCGACGCGGCGTCACCCGGACAGCCAAGATCATTCATATGAAAAATCGAGTACGAGCTTCGTGCAGCGCGGAGCGGCTGCTGCGAATGTATTATCTCGACTGACTGCAGACGTTGCGCCGGACGAACTCACGCGGCATCTTTTGCGTTCTTGTTTGGAGTGACCTATCAGCGTGCGCGAATTATCTTGATAGCAAGATTGAAACTAAGGTATTTGCAAATTGCTAATGAAGCAAATTACATGGTCATTCAGGGTTTTTAATTCTACAAATTATGATTCAATTTGTGTGGTCAACTTATTAAAATAATTGCATGGTGCAAAGAGTTCTCGGAAGACGCCGAGATGAAACGCGACGCGGGCCGTGGACGAAATTCCAGGAAAAAGCCGGTTGAAATTTACGCCGCTGCCTTCTAGGAAGCAATTACACGATTTTGATATCTGAACTCGCCATCCGGTTGAGATGGGTGGTTTTGTAAGAGCTTTGACGAAGAAATAATATATAAATTTTCGATAAACAAATGCAGCGCCTCTGACCGGGAGATCCTAGGTTCGAGCACTGGTGGCGACATGATTTTCGATATTAGCTTTTCAGATACGTCGAATTCAGTCGCTGTCTGGATCAGAATTCTAGAAGCCGGCTGTCCTGATCGGTAGTTTTCCGTGGTTTCTCCGATCAAACCAGGGGAATGCCAAAGCAGTACCCTAACAAACGGGCCAAGGACCGCGCGCGATCTTTCCTTTCTTTTCCTTATCCTCTCCTCACCACTTACACATACACCTACACTAACGTGCACTACACTACCACACTTTCCCGGAGACCGGTCGGCATCTTAGAGTTTGACACGGCTGGGGTGGTGCCCCGCTGGTGGGAGAGTGCTGGTTAGGGGGAAACCCCGCTAGACGACAATAGGTTGGCGCCGGATCCCGCCATCCAGCGAGGGAAGATCACCGCCATCTCCCGAGGGAAAAATATGCACTACACTTACGGGGCTAATGACCTAAGCTGTTGACGAGCCCGGAATCACTAACCAACCAGCCAACCAAGCAAAAATCGACAAACAAAATTGTATTGAAGCTCGGCTATACGAGATGTGCACACATAAATAAAATATAATTAAACTTATTAACTTGATTTAACTCTAATTAAACTTATTAACTATGTTTGCTTGTTCGAACACAAATTAATCCTTATAAATAAACGCAAATGCTTACTTTGATAATACGTTGCGAATTCTGTAGCTTCCCCTAATCTTGAATAGTCCATGAAGATATACCGAGTGGTGGCAATTAAAAGGTCCCAACTTAACTGTCTCTATTTGCGAAATCAAAGATCGCATGTTTTGGAAACCTTATAAACTGTGACTATTAGGTAACCCACTTCCAATAATATAATACTTGACCAAATTCCAAATGTCCAAAGTCTCTCACTTCCAGTAATTTCAGGTTGAGTAGATAGTGACAGTGTTTATAAGGTTAACGTTCGTAAATTCGTTGATCTGCTGAGAGACGCTGCAAAATAGATACCAGGCATACGTTCGGAGATGCTTCTTGAAGCTGTGCGGCAAGGAATCGTAATATGTATTCAGACTACCTAGACACTGATGTGAGTTATCGTATCAAGAACACTTTGTAGTTTAACGAACACCATGTCTCCGAGACTATGCATATCGTGTGATATAGTAAAATATTAAAAGTGTTTCGATGGAATTGAAGGTCTTGACCTATTAACAAGATGAATAACAGCCATTGCAACAGCCGCACCCTGCTCGTAAATGTTAATATCTCGATTTGGTGAAAGACTGGCTTACCTTGTTCCTACATATTAGGTCTTGTTTATAATTATGAATGACATAAGTCAAAAGATGTGACACACTTCAATAAAAGTTGAGATATTAAAATATACTATGAGCGGAAGAATTGCTTTGGCACATATAACTTACCTTGTTGCCCCGAGTCCTTCTCTTGATAATTCATTGATACCCATCCCCATATTCTAGATGTTTACTTTTGATCTCTGTTCAAACTGGTTTTCTCAATAGAGAGGGGTAAAGTAGGGAAAATTTAATTCGCACCATGCGGCATTACGCATGAGAAAATACGATTACGATAATGGGCTGTTTGATCAGTAGGAGTTTCCTTCGCGCCACTGTCGTCTGGGAAGTCTCTTGCCAGCGCTCATATCTTGACGGGCGTTGCTCGTCTTTCGTCAGCCTCCGCGGTTCCGCCGTCTCTGCAGTCTTTTCGCCACGCCCCGCCACGCCCACTCCCACCCCCGCCGCGGGCGCCCTCCTCCACCTTTTATTGTGCGGTGCCCTCCAACCGCTGGGGCACGACGTTGGGGCGGAGTGGAGCGGGTGTTGGCGGGACGCGGCGAGACGAAGCGGGGTGAGACAGATGGTTGCAGGGTGGGACAGAGCGTTGAGGCGGGGCGAGTTGGAGCGGAGCAGTCCAGAGTGGGATGAGGTGGAGAGAGGTGGAGGGTAAGGGGCGGGCCACGCGGCGTGGAACGGGACGGGACGGGGCGAGGCGGGGCGGGATGGGACGAGGTGGGACGAGGCGGGGCGGGGCGGGGCGGAACGAGGTGATCCAAGACAGAGTAGTTCGGGCGAGTTGTCGCAGGGCAGGGTAGGGAGGGACGGGGTGGGGTGGGGAGGAGCGAGGCGGGGAGGAGCGAGATGGGCGTGAAGGAGCGAGAGGGGCGGTGAGGAGCGGAGCGGGGTGGGGTGGAGCGGGGCGGGGTGGGGAGGAGCGGAGCGGGTGGGAACGTGTGGAGCGGGGCGGGTAGGAGCGGAGCGGGGCGGGGAGGACAGGAGCGGAGCGGGGCGGGGAGGAGCGGAGCGGGGCGGGGAGGAGCGGAGCGGGGCGGGGAGTTGGGGAACGGAGCGGGGAGGGGAGTTGCGGAGCGAAGCAGGGAGGGGTGGGGAGGAGCGGGTCGGGGCGGGGCGGGGAGGAGGTGCGGGTAGGAGAGGAGCAGGTCGAGGAGGGGAGGAGCGGGACGAGGAAGGGGCGTGGCTGGGAAGGGCGGGGCGGGGAGGGAGGTAGAGTCAAGACGGAGGCAGAGTGGGGGCGAAGAAGAGCTTGAGGTGAGGTGCGCTTTATGAGAGCGCACTAAACCGCTTCCTTCGCAGAGGCCGCGGGCGGCCCTACACGGAGGCAGAGCCCAACGCTCGCACCCCGCCATAAGGGTTCCCTCTTTTACCCTCGCACTCACCAAGATCTGGCAGCAAGACCCTAAAAACCCAGTGTTACGGTATTGACGGTAATTGACAGTTTGAACTGAAAGTGAGCACATTTGTGTGAGAAAAACAGGAGTCTTCTCCGTTAATTATAAATCCTGCAAAAGAATAACACCGTAAAAATATTCTTATTTAATTCATATATTGATTGTATAAGCTAATGCATTTCAAATGTGTAAGGTATACAGTGATTTACTTTGCTAGATCCCTAAACTTCTTTCCTCTTTTCGCATAGGAAATGATGATTTATTATGATGATTTGACTGAGGTGCAGGTAAATATCTTAGTACAAGGTTGAAACAAGTTTTAAAGTATCTTTGAATTATTAATATTGTATAAATGTGTAGAAGTATTGAAATGTCATTAATTTCACATGTAGATTGTTAGTGGAAAATGATCGGTGTTTCTAAAAGTCATAGGAACCAACATTAAATAGTGAATAATACTGGTATATCATTTTTGTTGAATAATCATTTTTGTAAAAGTTTTACCTAATGACCCTAGAGCGCAAAATTTGATTGCGTCGTGGACTGTTAACTGTCGAATATTACTGTTAACTGTTGTTTGTTAATATTAGTGAAATGTAAATGTGTTTACATTTTATTTATTTATTTATTTTACGTCAAAAAACAGTTAAAACTGCGTATGACTTGCTATGGGGAGAACTGAGTTTATTAGTAGTAAGTTTTTTGCAATTAAGTTTTTGTATTTTTAAGTAACTGTATTCTTATTGTTCTTTAAGTTCTTTTAAGTTTCTTCTATTCTTATTACTTTTTACGGGCATTCGCTGTATCTGAATGAATTTGCTCTCCAGCTAAATTGAACAACAGATTATATTTTATACAAAAGTGATGTGCATGTGAATATTGTGAACATCTGAATATTTTGAAATGTTTATCAAAATAAAATAATAAATGAATACCTGTTGTTAATATTAGTGTAATGTAAATTTGTTTAAATCTTATTCGTTTTAAGTTTTTTGTACTTTTTAGTAACTATATTATTACTGTTTTTTTACGTATTGTTCATTATTTGCATAATTGTATACTGGCATGTAACTAAGGTTTAAGCCAATAAATAAATAAATTACTTACTTATTTACTGTTAACTGTCGAAAGAATACCAAACACATTTCGCATATTTTCCACACAGTTTGAATAAATCTGAAAGACCAGTTATGAACGTATAATTTTGGATATCATCACACTAATATGGACATTACTCACTGCTCTGACTAATGTAAGGTGCCGAAATAAGAGACGTTTTGTATGTTACGAGAAATATTTTTGTGCCAAAGTGCGTTGAAAATTATGCATTGCCCAAGACACACGTTTAATTTTTAAGTCAATTGTGAAGTCCTAAGGCTTGTGACTCATCGCCAACTCTTTAATGCATAAAGAAACTTCAACTGAGGTGTTTAGTGAAGTTAGATTAGGTGGTATCGTGTAAATGGAAATTTACGACTGAAGCAGTGTGACTCCACAGTTTACACCTTGTCTTTCATATGAACTTCCCATCAGCACTATTGTGCCTGTTCGTCGCATATTATTTGCTTGTCTTTGTCACGGTAAAGTACTTCACTTTCTATTATCACCTCGTGGCTAATGGGCACTGCATTCGGCTAAAGCACGCTTCAAAGCTGTTTTTACTTAGAACCCTCTTCATGTGTTTTGAATAATGTGAACATTAACAGGTTAATTCTCGAAATCGTACATTTTCTGTAACAAAGATATATTTTTGAATGGTTAGATACATGTAATTTCGTAGAAAATATAATTTATCATTGAAAATAATTATAGATCCATCTACAGTTTGAAAACAAATAACAGAACCAGAACGTAAATAGGTATGTGAATATATTGTCAACACATCTCCTTAAGTAATGGTGCAGATGCATCAATTCAGAATATCTGGTAGCTTATATAAATCGTCCCATTTTACAGAAATGTCAAGTCCTTTTCTCATCAGCCGCCCACAAAACGGCTACGCGGCCCGTTCGTCTTGCAGTCCGCTCTACCCATCCCACTACGGTCCTTGCCAGCCTTCCCCAACCATTCCTTTGCGGCCCCGCCCAACTCGCCATGCCTCGTCTTGTTCCGCCCAATTCAGCCACGCCCCGTTCCTCCCGTCCTCTCTCCTCACCCAGCCCTCCCCCCTGCCAACCATCATCTGCTTCATCTCACCCAGCCTCGCACCTTCCCACCCCGACCCACAGCGCCCAGTCGGTGCACTTCCCATTCTCTCCCCATCCGCATCGCCCCCCCCGCCCACCTTACCCTGCCGCACCCCCCCTTGCTCCCAGACCTCGCGTCCATGACCCCGACGCACACCCCCAGTTGCTGCACCTCCCACCCTCTCCCCATCCGCATCGCCCCGCCCCGCCCACCTTACCCTGCCACACCCACGCCGCCTCTGCTCCCAGACCTCGCGTCCGTGGCCCCAACCCACACCGCCCAGTCGCTAAACCTCCCACCCTCTTCCCATCCGCATCGCCCCGCCCCGCCCACCTTACCCTGCCACACCCCCCCTTGCTCCCAGACCTCGCGTCCATGACCCCCCAACCCACCATGATCGCTAAACCTCCCACCCTCTTCCATCCGCATCGCCCCGTCCGCCCACCTTACCCTGCCGCACCCCCTTGCTCCCAGACCTCGCGTCCATGACCGGCGCCACACCCCAGTTGCTGCACCTCCCACCCTCTTCCACGTCGCATCGCCCGCCCGCCCCATACCCTGCCCACGCCCCCTTGCTCCCAGACCTGCGTCCGTGGCCCCAACCCACACCGCCCAGTCTAAACCTCCCCACCCTCTTCCCATCCGCATCGCCCCGCCCCGCCCACCTTACCTGCCGCACCCCCCTTGCTCCCAGACCTCGCGTCCATGACCCCGACGCTACCCCCGGATTCTGCTGCACCTCCCACCCTCTTCCATTCGCATCGCCCCGCCCCGCCCACGCCACCCTGCCACACCCACGCCGCCTCTGCTCCCAGACCTCGCGTCCGTGGCCCCAACCCACACCGCCCGATTCAGCAAGCCTCCACCCTCTCCCCATCCGCATCGCCCCCCCCGCCCACCTTACCCTGCCGCACCCCCCCTTGCTCCCAGACCTCGCGTCCATGACCCCGACGCACACCCCCAGTTGCTGCACCTCCCACCCTCTCCCCATCCGCATCGCCCCGCCCCGCCCACCTTACCCTGCCGCACCCCCCCTTGCTCCCAGACCTCGCGTCCGTGGCCCTTCCCGCGTGCGCCGGGAGCGTGAATTACGCTGAGAGCCTCCTCTGATCACCCGGCGCGGCGCGGACGTGCCCCGCCGGTTTCATCACCGCGCCACCGGCGGTTCGCGGCCGCGCCGCGTCGCGGCCAAGGCAGCAGAAGCGGGGGAGGAGTCGGCGCGTTTATCAAGTGAAACTGCGCTCGCGCGGATTAAAAGCGGCGTCTGACGAGCTGCGAGGGGCCGGTGGCGGCGGGGCGGAGCGGGGCGGGGGAACGCGACGGGGGCTCATGAATACAAAGCTGCTGCTGCTGCTCCTCCAGGGAAAGGGCGGGGAAGGCCATGGGGAGGGGAGAGGTGAGGGCGAAGAAGGCGACAAGGGCGGCGGAGCCCTGCGGCTGGGTGAGGAGGGCCGGGGCAACGGTGGAGTCGGCCTCTTTTCTGTCACTTCCACGCGTCGCTTGCTTCCGTCGCGGCGCGCCAGCCCTTTCGCGATGGGACGACTCGCGCGCGGGCTAAATGTCTCGGGTTGTAAAGCCGTGGGTAGAACTCGACCTTCAGGAGGAGAAGTGGGTTCCTGGAAGATTTCGGTAAGGTTTTTCCGTCATTTTTTCTATAACAAAGCTGTCACTCATTTGTGAATACACTTTCAGAGTCCCATGACCTGAAAGAATGTAGAAGCGTAACCTTTTAATACAAAATCATATATCCTGACGTGGCAGTAGATTTCTCTCATCATCACTGGGTGCTTAGACCGATGTACCTTTTTACATGTTCCTCATCCCCGTTGTGATGTTTCACACCTTTCGTAATAATTAGCTAATACTCTTTCATCCACCCGTACGTTTTTATTTTATTACTTGTTTCCCTTCTTCCATTTGTATCATTCTCGTCTTTCCTCGTTCTTGAGTTTTTTGCTGTCTCGCTGGTCCCCTTTTTTCCTCGCTGGTCTCCCTCTCATGACAAATTGACCATTGACGCCGAAGATTTATCTTTCGCTTGTCACCTCCTCACTATTTTTGCATTTACCTTGGTCGTATGGATTTTGGCCACGAAACTACCACCACTTCCTGGTCTACATCATCTTCCTAGGTCAAATTAGGTCAAACAAATTAAACTAAAAGAAGTCGTGAGGATGGTGAAGGAGAGAGAGCTGGGGCAAGCTGTTTCGACTTGGCTGCCCGCGCTGCTTGACTGCCATCCGTTCTTTTCTACATCATTATTTGTTTTCCTTATTCCTTTTGTATCATTCACCTCTTTTCACACTCTTGACTTTTTTGCTGTCTCGCTGCAAAATGACCATTGACTTCTAAGATTTATCTTTCGCTAGTCATCTCCTCACTATGTTTGCATTTTCCTTGGACGCAAGGATTTAGGCCACGAAACTACTACCACTGAAGATCTTTCTGCACATTAGGCCTAACAAATTAAGCTAATGGGAGTCGTGAGGACGGTGAAGGAGGGGGCTGGGGCAAGCTCTTCCGACTTAACTGCCCGCGCGGGATCCAGACTTTCTGCCATCCCCTCTCGTACACCCCTTGCCGGCGTCTGTTGAAATCTAAACCATCAGGCCGCGATATTGTCCGTTGAAGTTTTATGATAATCCAAGTCCGGCATGTCAAGGTCTCGGGCAACGTTAGCTTATTAGAGTTCGTGGGCACAACTCGGGCGAGGTTTAAAAACAAAGTTTGTACAAATTGCTCCGTTTAGAATCCACTGGACCAGATATTCATGACAGTACATCACTGGATAAATTGTCCATTACAACCTATTAGAAAAGTCAGTTGAAGTTATTGCACCAAAAGCGATATAGATTATTTCATCTACTAAACAAAATAAATGATCCATTAACATGAAATAATACAGCAGACGTATTTTAGATCGTAAATTGAGAGTAAAATTAAGTATTTTGATTTAAAAATATCTTCATTTTCTAATAGCGTTTGCTTAAGAACACAATATTGCATTAATGTTTTACGTTTAGTTAAGAAGAACAAATATTCTTGACTGTTAAAAGAACTGACTGCCGGTCAGGGGTATTTGTTAATCCATTTAGCATTATTGCTATGTACAGCAAGTAAGATTGATTTTATAAAATATAATTCAAAAAGAAAACAAAATAATGTCATTCAAGCATATTCCTGTTTCTTGGTAAAAATGTTTTTACAAGGCAGAAATTAAAAAGAAAATACACATGAAATAAAGTATATAAACGTTATTCGAAAATCATTTGTTAGAAAATATCTGGCAAACATATTTTTCTATTAAACTCTTCTCAAACTTCATTATCCTTCGAGAACGCTTTGCGCTCAAATTCCTCACATTCCTTAGCTTGCGTACGTATCCACGTTTTGGTTTTAGAGGGTAAATGAGAGGGGAGTCAGGGAAAGTTGCTCGTTCTCACAGGATCGCCAGGCTTCCCAGACGGGCTAGTAGCTCGTGTGGGCGATAATGATCCTAAGCACACAGCTGTTAGGTTAGGGAGTGGCCGATATACCGAGGCTCAAAAGTAAACCTTCTTGTTAAACAGAAAACGAACCATATTTAAATGTCAAATGTGAAATTTGGCATCTTCATTTGTTTTTCCAGTTTGCGCCAAGTTTACGTCAGCCACTCAGTGACCTTTTTTTAATTTATTAGTTTTTGAAGAATTTACATAGCGAAGTAAACATAACTATACATATGTATTTACAGACTTATATGCTAACTTTAAATATAATCTTACATGCTATTACAAGGGGGATTAAATCCCTTTTCGGGTCCTCAGTCTGGATCCAAATCATCAAAATTTTTTATGAATATGTAATATGGATATTTTTTTATTCGGGTTTGGTAATTGGGGCTTTTGGCGAGTTTGAAAGGGCCGGTGACCGTATCCATTATCATGCCAGGGATCGGCAGCTCTCGTTCGAGGTCCCGTAAGTCGCCACATTATTCTCCGTGTGTCAATTCCACAAATAACAACACTATGGCCATGTACGTGACGTGTAGCGCCGACCACGTGTATGCGAGCCCCGAACGAGAAGCACGTGTGTAAACATCTCAATGCATCCACTTTTCCGATGCCACCGCTTACTTGCTGCCTCATCACTCAGTGTTCACCATTCTCTAAAATGTTTGAACCTTCTCCGTTACTTTTGATATTGAATATAATGCCGGCATGGACCGCGCGGTCGTTTTTCTCCCGACATTGCTTCCGTCGCATCTTTTCTTTTAAAGACGCAATTCAACTGTTCGTATTCTTGATCTCCAAATTGCTCGTGCATAATTGACCAAAAACGGACCTTTTCACTGTCACTATAATTTACTAAGGTTGTATGACATATTACTTCTGTTGTTCTTATAACTACCAAAATTGTCGTCTATTGAGTTGTTGTGATAATGTATTATTGTATTGAATTTTATATTGATTATTCTCGAAATATTTCCCTAAAACCGCTCCGCCATGATGTGCAAGCCTACCCGCAGTGATCTTCATTTCCGAGTGTCTTGTGAGCACTCCTATAAAAGTAATGTTACACGTCCCCCAAAGCTAGAATGGCAAATGCGCTTCCATCTTGGACAGTCGACCGGGAGCGGTAGCTCAGTGCATCAACTGATGTCACTGCAGCGCCTCTGACCGGGAGGTCCTAGGTTCGAGTCCTGACGGCGGCAGGATTTTCGACACTAGCTCGAATTCAGTCGCTGTCTGGAGGAGAATTCTAGCGGCCGGCTGCTCTGATCAGTAGTTTTCCGTGGTTTCTCCGATCAACACCAGGCGAATGCCTTCCTCTTCCTTGTCCTATCTTCCCCTTACATACACACGCACACCGTTACACTAACATGCACCACATAACCACATATTCCAGGAGACCGGTCGGGAGCTTAGAACTTGGCTGGGGTGGGAGAGTCCTGGTTGGGGGGGGGAACCCCGCTAGCTGACGGTAGATCGACGCCGGATCTCACCATCTTCCGAGAAAAAAATGCACTACGCTTGCAGGACTAATGACATAAGCTCTTGACGCGGCCCAAAACGCGAACCAAAAATCGAATTAATGGCAATATGTAAGGCTCAGGGCGTCCGCTTGAACCGATGAAAGCTAAGAAAGGCGCACTGACACCTTGTCGAGGGGCGCGGTGGAGGAAGGTCGGTCGCCTTCGCAGCGGGGACCGGCGTGAGGGGCAGCCCGGGTGCTAGCGCTCGCCCTGTGCGGGACAGCGAGCGCCCTTCTCGTGATTTCTCGGGCGCCGCCCCGCCCCCCGGGGGACACAAATCCGTGCCCCGCGCCTGCGGGCGACGCCGATCGCCGCGAAGCCCTCTTCACCGCCCCCCTCCCACAGTGTCAGACTTGTCGCTGTGACCTCCGCTGCCGCGGCCTGGCCTACGAGGCCATAGGGAGACCCCAGCTGCGCCTTTTCTTTTCTACTTTCGCTTTATGTGCAATGAATTCCAACAATGGCATGGATTAAAGTTACATTTCAAAGCAGGGAACACGTTTTTATCTTCGTGGTTTGGTGAGATGACTCGAAGACTGAGGATAACTAAAATGAAATATTAATTCCGAAATTTTAATATTATATAGAATTCAGGATATTCTGTATTTCAGGATGTATGTACACTGTATGGTAATATGAAGCACACGTAGTTTTTCAAGATAATCTGTCAGGAAAAAGGTTAACGAATTCTTCGAATTGTAGAACATAAGATATTTATAATCAATTCTTGAACATTTGTTTTCCGAGAGTGATATTCTTCTTCACTTCATGCATGTCAAGTTTATGGTAATCATCTCGACGAAATTGACTTTTGACTATTGCCTTTACATCCAATTCATGGTACATAGCTTGTAGATATGAGAGGTGACAGTTCCACCATTCCAATGTTTCAGAAATAAATTAAAATTCGCAGGTGATAGAAAAATAACCGGACCCACACGCTTTCATTTTTAACCAACGTTTGTTGCTACGATCCAAAACAATATTTTTGAGGCAGCCACAGATACATTGAAGCCGTGGTCGGCTTTTTAAATGTATAAAACGGCAGAACGTAAGGGTAAAATTGGAAGAATCTACTGAAAAGAAAAATATTTGGCAATTTTGTGTGCTATAGATAAATATTTATTCCTACAATGAATAAGAAAAAGAGTGTAATTTGCAAATTTTCACTGAGCGATTTATTTTGTTTAAAAGATAACAGTTTGTCTAGAAATGCCATTCAAGGTGTATAATTAAATGTGCCAATAATGGTAATACTTGAACAATTATGTACGAGGAGAATGAAAATAATAGATGCGTAAAGTTGTTTTTTCTTCGAATTGGAGATGTTTTGAAGGTCTAACTTTCAGTTCTTCATAAGTATGCAAGGTGTATTATTTAGTTGTTACATTCTGATGAGTAGACAGTAATTGTGGCCTAAACCGCAAAACGGTTCAACCAACGAATTAAAATGTAGCAAGTCGGAATTAAAAAAATATTGTGAAAATAAAGTATATTTCTAAAATGTTTTCACATGTACTTGTGTAGAAAAGAAAAAAAGTTCATAAGTAGAGCTGTTTTAAAACAATTCGTTCACTGGTCACGGCACTACGTCATGAGTGTCTGGAAGTGTAGTATCGATGTCATCTTCGTCTTTGTTATAAATGTATCTCCACACACGTTTCATGATGTGCTTTACGTTTAGGAGCACCCAGAAGGTGTTGACGACTGCGCGATTCCATTGTTCCTAGAAAACCAAGAAAACATTGCGTTATCGGATAAGTAAGTATACAGAATAATTCATAACTAGACATCGGATGTTTAGGAAAAAGACCTATTTTTTCTAGAGAACTTATTTAAAGGCTGATAAAATATGTCCACGAATCATGACAAATGATGACATATGACGAAGTTTTATAATGCTTATTTTTGCTTATTTTAGGATAAATGCCTATTTTTTGCATAAGTGCCTTTTTTAGAACTATTTTTTGCCTTTTATTTATTATATTTATATACAATGCTAAGATATCGGAAAATCGGCGATGGTCCAACGTGACCATTCATTACGAAATATTCAATTAACTTCTTGAAATTTAAAATTACGAGAGAATTTCTAAAAGTATACCAACTGATTTTTCTCCATTTTCCTATTTCATAAATACCAGCCATGATCTAAAAACATGGACGATTGACAATACACCGAGGAAACCGAAATTTTAAGTGGAAATAAATATAAATTCCCAGTTTTCAGTGTTGGTAGTGTTGGACTGCTAAAATATGCCAGTCACATCGTTCAGATATCCTTCTCCGCATTCAAACTGATTTTGTCTTCTAGTCGTCGCAAATTTGAAGTTGCGATCCTTGAAAAATTACTGGTAATATGTAAATATTATTAAGAATAAAATGTAGAAGAGTTGTAAATATGTAAATCTAGTTTTACATTAAAATATACGAACTGGTTTTGTCCATTTAAGTTTACAAAATAATATAGACAAAAATTATAATTTTTCCATTTTATTGTGTACGACTTACGACAGGGCCTTTTTTCTCCTTATTCTTGACTTTTTCAGTGCCTTTTTAGGCGCCTAAAAGACGATTTTTTAGTGCCTAAACATCCGATGTCTATTCATAACAACACCTAGAGGAGTAATTTCATGTTCAAAACACACAAACGTCTTCTATCCAATTAGATGAATACTTTTTTCAGTTAAAAATTGTAAAGGAAAACGGTTTTCTGCAGTTTATTGCAGTAGTAGAATTCAGAAGCATCATCAAATTCTGCGAAACACCACGTGAGAAGCCGCCAACGCACGGTTACCAAAGTTAGCCACCAAGCACTTTGCGACCTTAGGTCTTCCGTTCCAGCAGAGCGAAGGCAGCCAACAACGCCACGTCCCTCTGGGAATACCCAGCCACACTCCATGCTGAGGGCTTATATAAACCGCGCGACGTCTTCAGAAGGTGGCAGTATTTATTTATGGATTGTGCTTAATTGATTCATTTGACCAATTAGTGTTTCCGGGTGTGTCAACTACTGAGGTAATTTAGTCCCACAAGCGTAGTGCATTTTTTATCACGGGAGTAGCGGTGATCTTCCCCCGCTGGATGGCGAAATCCGACCCACACATCGCCTTACGGGGTTTTCCCCTACCAGGTATCACCAGCTGGTCACCGAGCCAGCCGGAACAAGTTCTGAGCCCCTGACTGGTCTTCAGGCAAATGGTGTAGTTGTAGTGCGTATATGAGTAAGTAAGGATGAGGATAGGAAAAGGAAGAGGAAAAAATATCGCGCACGGTGCGTGGCCCGTTTGCTAGGGTTCTGCTCCGGCATTCGCCTGGTGTTGATCGGAGAAATCACGGAAAACTGTCAATCAGAGCAGCCGGCCTCTAGAATTCTCCTCCAGACAGCGACTGAATTCGACCTAGCTGACAAGCTAGTATCAAAATCCGGTCACCGTCGGAACTCGAACCTAGGACCTCCCGGTCAGAGGCCCTGCAGTGACATAAGTTGATGCTCTGAGCCACCTCTCCCGGTGAGATGATATCTGAACCCTGTTTTTTTAACCTGAAATGACTCGCTCTTTATACATGTTTTTAACATGCTTATATTTTTAAAAAAATTAATTATTTATTTAGCTAAACAACTTTGTTATGATATGCTATATTAGTGTCCGGAGAAATGTTCTAACATAAGTGCAGGACAAATTGTATTTGCTAAAATAAATAGATAATTTAGTCTCGGCGGGGGAGTTAAGATTTTCTAATTTATTTCCAAATATTCATATGATATAATAACATCGGCAAAGAGTAATATCACATCAAAGAAAGCAAAACTTAATTTCTCAAATAAATAACTGACAATCTTCCGTTATGTAGTATTTTTTGCAATATTTTCAAAAGGTATTGAATAATCTACCTCAGCCTCTTCACTCACTCTCTCACTCATTCATTTGTTCGTTCATTCATTCATTTATTAACTTATTCCATTTATAATGTGCTTATCTACACATTTTGCTAATCTTTAGAACGGAAGAAAATGAATTATGTGTTGAGATTATTAAATAATATTATTTTTTCATTATATAAAACGTTATTTCGTAATTGAACAAGAAATTAATGTATGGAGGTAAGAACTAAATAAACATAAAACTACCTTATTTAAAGTGAGTTTTACCTTCATCCTGTATGCCATTTTCTTGGCATCTGGTGGGGGTTCTTCATCATTTCCAAATTGTATCTCGCTAAGCAACTTGGCCGTGTCTTCACTGTCTCCCCAGATTCCTTGGTCTATCGTCAGCCATAGGATGAATCCAGCTATTGCGCCTTTCAACCCCAAACCTACCATTCTGAAAATCTATAACATCAAAGACAGACACATTTGTTTCAAAGCTAAAATTAAAAAAGTACTGTAAATTGACTAAAATGAAGTTGAAGAGCCAAATTGTGTAGTGCAATTTGCGTGTTAGGAATACAAACATTGTTGAAAGAATATCTAGTAAGTGTAAGTTTGAAATATTTCCTTGCCATTCTTACAACATTTCAAGATACAGTAGCAGTCTAAAATTTAATATTTACCTATATCGTACCTACATCGATAAACATAACATTTTAATGGAGCAAACTGTCATTCTAGCGTTGAGCAGATACAAGAAACAGTTCTAATCTAAAAACAAAAAAAAATCATTTTGTAGTAAGGGACATCTCACGAGATCCAAAGACACCCCACACACCGCCTTGTTACAGGCTTACTACGCTGAAATATCTCTCACGTGACCGAATCAAAAATGTGTAGACCAAGCGTCATTCACCCGTTCATAGCTGTCAGAATTAAGGGCAAAGGTGTTCCCAGATGTGTAAAAAATTAAAAAAGCATGCATACTTTAGGCAGTTTAAGAACCAATAACCTTCGTCTTCACGTACTACTTGTACTCTCTTTTCCCAAAATCCTGTTTCACAAGGCCGAATCACGTGACCGTAGTCAAGAGAATATGAAACCAACTTTCACAAAAAAGTCTGTGCCATTCTGTCTCTTACCGATCTCTAGCATAGTTTCTTGTGAGTTTACATAGAAATTCACAGAGCTGGACACCAAAGTATTTAAATTCTCAAGATTTGATTGATTTTTTCGTGTTTCCGGGCGCGTCAACTGCTTTGGTCATTAGTCCCGTTAGTGTGGTGCATGTTTTTTTTCTCGGGAGATGGCTGTGATCTTCTCCCGCGATATAGCGAGATACGGCGCCAACCTACCGTCGGCTACTGGGGTTTCCCCCTAACCAGGACTCCCCCACCAGCAGGGCACCGCCCCAGTCTGGACAAGCTCTAAATTCCCGACCGGTCTCGCGGAATAAGTGGTAGTGTAGTGCATGTTAGTGTGGGAAGAGAATGAGACAAGGAAGAGGAAGGAAAGATCGCGCGCGGTCCGTGGCCCGTTTGGTAGGGTACTGCTCCGGCATTCGCCTGGTGTTGATCGGAGAAACCACGGAAAACTACCGAACAGAGAAGCCGGCCTCTAGAATTCTCATCCAGACAGCGACTGAATTCAACCTAGCTGAAAAGCTAGTGTCGAAAATCCTGCCGCCGTCAGGACTCGAACCTGGGACCTCCTGGTCAGAGGCGCTGCAGTGATATCAGTTGATGCACTGAGCTACCGCTTCCGGTTTAAATTCTCAAGATTCATTCGTTGAATGACACTAATGATTTCTGTCAACGTAGAGCAATATTGTATAATTCCATCTATGTACTGCATGCCATACCACCAGCCGAGCTCACGTGCTCGCCGTTCCACACGAGTTCCCACCTGTAGACACGACCTTGAAACCCACGTACGGTGGCCCTGATACCTGCGTGTTCCTGCTATCGGACAGTTTTTACACAAACTATTATTTATCAAAACAGCTAATTGGACTCGGTATGATAGTAGTAGGAAAAGTGAAGAAAAGATATATTTTACAAATTTCTGCTCAATGAATCATGTAGAGCATGATTCTCTATTTTGGGCTTCCAGGACAATTACTCTCTTGTTTCGTATGTCGTAACTAGTGGTAATACAATAACACATTTTCTTGCATGATTTAATACGTTTTAAATTTTCAAAATTCAAAGTATTCAACGAAAATCTGACCTTCGCCATTTCTATACACAAATTTCACTCTACCCGCGAAAAAAATTAAAAGAAAAAGTTTGGAGCCGTTTTTGTGAAAATATTGGTATAAAACTGGCTATATTTCACGTAAAACTACACGAAAACTACGCATATTTTCATTATTGCACATGACCTTACTTAAATATCAAATTTTGAAGAACAAATTTTCGTAAAAATGTTTGTTTCTGTATTGTAGTTGTAAAAAGACGTTGAAACATTGCTAATCTTTCCCAATTTTTCAAAAAGTCAGAAAACCCAACGAAAATGGGGCCATCCCCACTTTTTATAACCATATTTTGCCCTATTCCTGAAAATAATTTTAAAAAATAGTCGTTTTTGAGAAATTATTCAATGGTTTTGAGATTTAATATGGAGTACCCCAATATCAATATATCCGTTTCAAATTGAAGGTGTTGCGGTATCAACCAGCTTGGTCGTTGGTAACAATTTTCGTGAAAATTCTCCCTACGCTTTAGTCGCGTTGTTCAGAATGACGAAGTCAGATGAACAGAGTTTTTCCGCGAACAATTTTTCAGTATTAAGGGCCTGTGAAAGGTGGGTTCTGTCTACGCAACGAGTTACGAAGACGAAGTTCACTACATATAGTCAAGCATGAGTGACCTACAATATGCCATTTTCTTTTGAATCCTGGTTACTAGGGAAACAGTTTAATGTCACATGTTCTCTTATAGACGGAATTATGAAAAGGAATTATGGGAGTGGAAAGATAAAAAGACAAACTATTAGTTACTTAGTAAATCTGAATCAATAAAATTAGGTTACAAATAAAATAGTGTATGTTACACGAGCACTGGCAACATGAACCAGTAGAAGTGCTAAGAAAAACATACCAGTGACCGAGAATTTGTTTCCTGAAAGTTCGAGACTGCAATTGTTGCACCGTTTACTCTTGTTTCTAGTGCATTTAAATTACATACTATCATTTTATACAATTTGTTACATAATGTTCCCAAATAATCATTCTCAAGATCGATACAACTTAACCAACTATTTTTGTAATTACTTTTGTGAAAATCAGTCTAAAAAAACTGCGCATTGAGCTTTTTAGCCTTGGCATCCGAGACCAAAACCTTTATTCTAATTTAAACGTCCCCCTTTTCCACTTCCGCTCCCACAAAGGTGAAAACGAAGTGCTCGTCTGTTTCCGACGCAGAGTTCGCCCGTCGTGAGAGAGTTTGTTGGTGTGTTGAGAGGTGGAGAAAGATGCGATCAGGCGCTTACCGTCTGCTTCATAGTTCGCGGCTCCGGGGGAATCTGTTGCACCACCACAGGCGGCTGGAACAACTTGCGCACCTGCGCATAGCGAGGCACAATGTGATATTCGATATCGATACCAAAGTCAAGATATGCATCAGTAAGGCAATAAAACTTCGCATAGAAATGTAAATACTCTATAAATAATATCGATTCTCAATAATACCAAAATGTTAACCCCGTCGTTACTGATATTCAATTTCAGAATAGACGGCACTCTGTGTATGAAATAACTTTCGTTTCTTATTATCAGAATTGTTCACAAATAAAATGTTAACACACTTCAAATCGGGAGTGTTGGTACTTTTAGTATCGTTACATCGATGATCGAGAATGTCGACACGTAGCGAATCGAGTCTGTCGGTTGGTTGGTTGGTTGGTTGGTTGTCAGTGATTCCAGGTGTGATCATTAGTTCATGTTTTTCATCGGGAGGTGGCGGTGATCTTCCGGATGGCGAGATTCGGCGCCGACCTATCGTTGGCAAGAGGGATTTCCCCCAACCATGCACCGCCCCAGCCGGGACCAGTTCTAAGCTCCCGACCGGTCTCCCGGCATGTGTGGTAGTGTAGTCCATGTTAGTGTAAGTGTGTGTGTAAGGGGGAGAGGATAGAACGAGGAAGATGAAGGAAAGAACGCGCACGGTCCGTGGCCCGTTTGTTACGGTACTTCTCCGGCATTCGCCTGGTGTCGATCGGAGAAACCACGGAAAACTACCGATCAGAGCAGCCGGCCTCTAGATTTCTCCTCCAGACAGCGACAGAATTCGACCTAGCTGACAAGCTAGTGTCGTAAATCTTGCAACTGTCGGGACTCGAACCTAGGGTCTCCCGGTCAGAGGTACTGCAGTGACATCAGCTGATGCACTGAGCCACCTCTCCCGGTAATTCAGTCAATACGTGAGACTTTTTGCGAAGAATTGCGTACAACAATAACGAGATTAACAACGGGAAAGGGGTAAACTGGGAATTTAAGTTCCACAGACTGTGTACTAAGTTCCCATAATGGCATATGCTCTCGGTTCGAATTTGCTCCACTAGAGCTTACCATCATCCACTAATCTGTATATATAAGTATTACTACATAAAAATTATATTATTAAATTCATGTAACTAATATCAGATGCTTATCTGTGTAGATTAATGTCAGTATGATGTTACATGTATAGTTATCATGTTTAATATCGTGTGTAGATTGGAAACAAATTCCATATAGAACAATCAAAAAATCTATTAGCATTCCATTCAAGCCACCGGGTAAATTCGGTGGAATAGCGGGTTTGACTTTCACTTCGAATGCAAAATGACACATGCGCAGAGGGTCAAAAGTGGAATACGTTGAGGTGCTTCACGCCATGATGAAAAGTCATGGGTGACCTATTGCGCATCGTATCCGCCTTCTGTCAATGGTCTCCAGGCACAAGTTTGCGTCACAATATTAGCGGGAATTTTAAATGCAGCCCGACACAAAAATTATCACCTTCTTAGAATTCATCGAAACAGATGGATGAATTTTTATAAAAAGTAAGATATTCATCGTGTTATTTCTTACTGGTCACTGATGAAAATTGTGACTTTACACAACTTCCAAAATGTTTCTAACACTTCTCGATCTCCTTGTCACATGGCGACCAACATCTAGACTGGCTTTTCAAACGAAGTGCCCGTGTTGTGGCCACAGCTGATGCTGAGCAGAGAGAGCAAAAATGTGTGCCCTTGACTAACCCATATCTTTCCATCATGCTTTACGCTGTGCAACCACTGTATTAAGAATCGTGACTGTTGATGTATTCAAAATTGAGTCTGTCGTTACATTGAGGATCAAGTTTGTCAAGATTTTGAGGAACGAGAGTTTCGAAATATGAGGGATTCAGAATTTCGATACGCGATTGATCGAGAGATTTGATACGTAAAGGATTGTGAGTATCAATTTATCGGGAGTCGATTCAAAGTGTGAGGATTAATGGGAAATAAACTCGAAGAGTGTAGATTTATCGTGAATCGATTCTAAGATTGTGGATTCATCGTGAATCGATTCTAAGATTGTGGATTCATCGTGAATCGATTCTAAGATTGTGGATTCATCGGGAATCGGTTCGAAGAGTGTGGATTCATTGGCAATGGATTCGAAGAGTGTGGATTCATCGGCAATGGATTCGAAGAGTGGGGATTTATATGAAATATGTTCGAAGTGTGTGGATTTATCGGGGATACATTCGAAGTGTGTGGATTTATCGGGGATACATTCGAAGAGTGTGGTTTTATCGGGGATATATTCAAAGAGTGTGGATTTATCAGGAATCGATTCAACGAATGTGGATTCAAAAATAGAGTTCGTGCACCCTCGAACGTTAAAGCATTATCAATCATCTGCGCATGCACAGTTTAAGTTTCGCTTGCTTGGAAATCGATTCGAGGAGTGTCGATTCGAGGAGTGTCGATTCGAGGAGTGTCGATTCGAGGAGTGTCGATTCGAGGAGTGTCGATTCGAGGAGTGTCGATTCGAGGAGTGTCGATTCGAGGAGTGTCGATTCGAGGAGTGTCGATTCGAGGAGTGTCGATTCGAGGAGTGTAGATTCGAGGAGTGTAGATTCGAGGAGTGTAGATTCGAGGAGTGTCGATTCGAGGAGTGTCGATTCGAGGAGTGTCGATTCGAGGAGTGTCGATTCGAGGAGTGTCGATTCGAGGAGTGTCGATTCGAGGAGTGTCGATTCGAGGAGTGTCGATTCGAGGCGTGTCGATTCGAGGCGTGTCGATTCGAGGCGTGTCGATTCGAGGCGTGTCGATTCGAGGCGTGTCGATTCGAGGCGTGTCGATTCGAGGCGTGTCGGTTCGAGGAGTGTCGGTTCGAGGAGTGTCGGTTCGAGGAGTGTCGGTTCGAGGAGTGTCGGTTCGAGGAGTGTCGGTTCGAGGAGTGTCGGTTCGAGGAGTGTCGGTTCGAGGAGTGTCGGTTCGAGGAGTGTCGGTTCGAGGAGTGTCGGTTCGAGGAGTGTCGATTCGAGGAGTGTCGATTCGAGGAGCGGGTTGAGCTCCCTACCTCCTGCGGCGTGCAGACGCGGATGCGCGTGATGACGGGGCGCGTGGGCCACGTGACGTCGCCCTTGGGCTCCAGCTGCGGCGGCAGCTCCTCGCCGCTGCGCCCCTGTACCAGGCTGCGCGGCAGCAGCGTGCGCGTGGGCTGCGGCGCGTGCTGCGGCCGCGTGGGCAGCGCCTTCTGCTTCTTCTTGCGCCCGAAGAAGCCCCTCCGCGCCGCCTCCCGCCCCGCCGCCTGCGGCTTGGGCTGCGGCAGCGGCTTCGCGCACAGCGGCGGCGCCGTCGGGGCCGAGAACGCCGACGCGATCTGCGCATGCGTGCCACGCGGAGATAGCGGTGGAGATGTTTTTAAAACGTCGAGGTTTTTATACGAACCAACGACCGTCAGTCAAAAACATATGGTGGGTAATAATTTTTAATATTCAATATATTTTAAATAAAATTTGTGGTTGGTACCTCCAGAATCCTTAATCATCATCGTTAAAAAAATATTTGCTTCAATAAACCGATGTTAAATACGTTAAATACGTACAGTCGAAAGTAATATCTCCATTTTTCTACTTAAAATTAGTTAAAACAAAAATTGGAATTTGGTACTAGTCTTCGAACCTCCTCCTACAATCTATCGCAGTAGTAACTTTCTGCGTCAAGGCCGAAGACTGTGGATGTCAACACTGTAAGACAGATGATTTGTGTCGCATTATCTCCCTCAATTGATCTACAGTCACCCAGCCGGACATCGATCAAGTCATCGACTTGCTTAATGTTGCTTAGAATGATTGCAGTGACCGATGTGCCGCTCCGCTTTTCGTCAGCCAATGGTGTTTGCCGTTTAGCTTCGTTACAGTGACGAATGCATCGTCTATCAGTGTTGACATTCACTGTTGCATCACCGTACATATTTTTCAGTCTTTCGAAAATACGAAATGAGAATTCCACCTTCTATATTCAAGGATTCAGTCACACAATGCTCTCTTTTTCAAATATCGATGTCGGCCATTTTGTAAACGATTGCTGTGTTGCCACATGTCGACGCAGAAAGTTACTACTGTGATGGATTGTAGAAGGTGGTTTTAGGAATAGTGCCAAATTCCAATGTTTTACTTAATTAATTTTATTTAAGTAGAAAAAATAGGAGACACTACTTTCGACTGACCTACGTATTTAACATTGATAAATTGAAGCCAATATTTAACGTCTGGTGTTTTATGATTAATGATCCACGAGGTATGAACCACAAAGTTTACTTACAATATATTTAACATTAAACATTATTAGTCATGCATGCATACTATTAGCCATGTACGCATATTATTAGCCAGTATGAATACATATCTTTCGGGAATTGTATCACAATCTTCAGTGGAGGATAAAATTTCAGATGGGATTTCCCGATTTTTGTTGTTAGAGCGCAAATAAGCTACAAAGCCGCCACAGCAGAATAATAATAATAATAATAATAATAATAATAATAATAATAATAATAATAATATAATAATAATAATAATTAAATACATTGTCTTTATTAGTGGCGAGGCTCAGGCCATTAGGCCTGCTCTTCCGCCTAACCACATGAAATATTTACATTATTTCTTATACTATGAAGAAGATCGAGAAGGGCAGCAACTTTTGATTTACTGCTGGGAGAGCAAACTAGGGACCCATCCCGGCGTACGCCTTAAGCTATTGAGTAAACCCAGAAAATCTCAATCAGGATGGCGGCTGAAGGCCGAGAGCATTGGCAATAATTGAAAATATGAGAATATATACATTAATTAGAAAAAAACAATGGTAATACAACGATAGTGAAATTAAATAACAAATCTATACAATAATAATAAAAATTGCGTAATGACAAGAAGTGACACAGTTGCTGCAACAGTGGGGTAACAATCAGATTGAAAAACAAAGATTACAATATTTTCAATTTCCATATAAGTTTCAAACACATACACATTATAATATAGACTGTCAAGCGGAATACAGTTTGAAGTTTACAGATATCACAGACAAAATAAATACAATTTACACGACAATAAGTAAATAATAGATAAGCATTACATAATTTATAATAATTAAAAACAACCGTCGATTTCTTGGTAATGAGTGTTCAAGTGACCGAGTCAAAACCGTTAAATAGAAATGAAATGAAATGAAATGAAATGAAATGAAATGAAATGAAATGAAATGAAATGAAATGAAATGAAATGAAATGAAATGAAATGAAATGAAATGAATAATGGCTTAGTGGTTGTGATATTCCGCGCGCACGTACCTTCTTTGCCGTGGCCGTCTTGCAGGCGTACGTCTTGGACGGCCCCGTTGCATCCTCAGGCCGAAGTGTCTGCTCTGGGCTACACGTGCCGCTGCACCCGGTGCCGCCCTTCTCCTCCTTCCCCCCTGCACACCGCAAAGCGCCCCGCGTAAGCTACAGAGCGATTTTCCTAAGGATGAGCCAAAGTGACAGCTAGTGCTGGCAACATAACTGAAGGTTCTGTGGTCGTTTTGCCCTTGAGCCCATTACACTCCCTTCCCGCATTCGTTTGTTTGCAGTTGGCTAACTTCGACACTTCCTTTTGTGGTGTCCTTGTCTGACAAAAATAAAGTGCACTGCAAGAAATAATTGATATTAGGAAGTGCAGTGTAATGTGATCTTCTGTAAACATTCTTTTTTTCTTCATATATTACATTGAATTTACTTTTTGTGTGATAAATATTATGTTTATTTTAAATCCGAGACTTGAATGCGAGATGCGTACCGGTGCACGTGTTTCCGGCTTGAATCATTTTTCTTTCTATTTATATTCGTGACAGTTTTCTTTTACTGATTGCGAGAGCATGTTAAGAGATTTTCCACATACGTAATTAAATTTAAATATTTCCCGGACTCACATACGTGCATATACCTCAGCGAAACTCTTAGACTTCTGCATAGGGATGTTTTCACAGGAGCCATTAGCACTTTACGAAGGGGCGTGGCTGAACAGTTGTCGCGGTGGAGTGATACTTCTCTGAAATACATGTGATGTTCCCTTGTGTTCGCGAACTGTCACTTTTGCTCTTCTTTAGGAAAATCGTTCTGTATTTGTCTACTCAGAATTTTACAAAAATGGCGTAAACAAGGCATTTCATATTTGTTTTCTCGAATTGTTTACCCTATATTGTCTTTTATAAGAAGTATTTATTCTTTTATACTAATTGACGCTACAAACAGTTTTCATATATTCTTAGTTTTTGAGATATTCGCTATTTTCTGCGCTATCGCAAAAGTAACGTTCACCTCTTGTACTCTATGTAGCTGGAAAGTTTTGAACTTTTAAGGGCTTGTTCTGATATTCGAGGTTTCATGCATTCCGTCGAAGCGAAAGTATTGTGCCTCCTGAACCACAAAAGGTATTTATAAAAGTTGTTTAATGCGAAATGCATATCCTGCAAAACTAAGAAAACGAGGTTATTGCATTAAATTAGTTGCAAAAAATCAAAAGTCTTTTTAAAAACTATCCAAGAAAAATAATTGGTAAAGAGGATGATGCAATATTACCAAGCGACATTATATAAATTATTACTTTTTAGGGTTAATACATAAAACAATTCATTGTAAGGAGTGTTCTGCAAAAAAAAAGATTATGAAATGTGCTAATTATTCTGAGATTTGAGAACAGAAATTACCCCCATTTTTTAAATTGCAATTTTGTCTAATAAGTTACAATTGAAACTGCATATGTTTGTCAGGACCGAATGAAATAAAATAATTAGAAATTTGCTCTGATGAGTAGAGGAGTACCTCAAGCAGAAGTATGGAAATGCCATCGTGAACATACACGAGGAGAGAAATGGAGAGTACTGTTGGAAACGGAGAATATTATCGACTTACGAGTTAGAGATTCCTATAAACAGGCTGCTAAGTCTGTATCCCATATTTTCAGAATAGACACCTTATGTCTCATCAATAACTTTAGTTAATGAAGTAGGAGACGCAGACATTGACGAATGAATAGCGATCTCTACTGTAAATATTCATGATGTAGCCACAAAGATGTATGAGCTCGTTTCTCGTATCACGTTGAAAACATAACTGAAAAAACCGTTGTGGAAAGTTGCCAGATAAATATTTTTCTTTCCCCTCACTCAAGAGGATGTTACTGATCAAGTAGTTTTGTCGAAGTTTGAGGGAATTTTTTCTGGGATTCAGCGATTCCATTTTTAGGTGATTGTCGTAATATTTCATATATTATCTTCTTCATTGTGAATATTTTTGAAGTGTTCTTTCAGTGATTTGGGGCATTGCGTAGCTTTTTTGCGACATTTTGCGATAAGAAATTTCCTGCAGTGCAATTCTTTGTTGAAAATAAATCGATTTTAAAACGGCCGATCAATTTCATTGTTTCCAAACAAAACGTATTTTATGTAATGTGTGTTCAAAATGTAAATATTCCGCGTAATGCTTAACGGTGTTCTTCTTCTTCTTCATCCTGCACACAGAATTTGCGATTGCAATAATTCTGTGAAACAAACCACGAATAAACCCTCGGCGTATTCTGCAACGTTTCTCACCAGGAAAATCGAAACAACTGTGCATTGCCAATCATATCTATTTGTGTTTCCCCTCCCATACAAGCTTCCTAGAAGACGTATCTTAAAGGGATTTTTTTTACATTTTTCTTTCTTGGTAGTGGTTTTGAGGTATGGAACATTATCCCTGATCCAGAAGGCGTGATTTTAGTAATACCCGAAAATAACCAAAGAAATAAAAGTATATCCCTTCTTCTCGAACACACAGTAGTGCGTCCAAAGAACTATACCCCGGCGCAGCTACACTCAACCACGTGGTCTGCGCATATTAACTGCTGCACAGAGGACCTCCACCAAGAGGGGTCACAAGGAGAGCAATCTGCATTCCGCTGTAGCGGAGCAATCTCCTTCGCTCTTCACGCAACAGTTACTATACGGCACATCTTCGCACGACCCTGGGTCAGCCCATAGTCAGCCCTCCGACGCACGTAGACCCTTCTGTATCACGTGAGCACACTTGCTGGTGGATACTTCGGCAAGACAACTGGTACTGGCTTCAACAGTACGCTGTGCGTGCCTGCGACATTCATGAGTTTTCTGAGTGCGTGCACTGCTAAGGTCATTACGCTCGTAAGTTCACTGCACGTGTCTGTTGCGGGAGAATGCTGCGATCATTCCCTCTGAATGGCAAGATTCGGCACCGACCTACACGACAGCCTTCGGGCTCCCAAATCAAGTATCTCCCGCCAGCGGGGCACCGTCCGTGTCGGTCCAAGCTTTATGCTCCTGACTGAACAATGAATGACAGTGCATGTAAATGTATGTAAGGGGAGCGGATAGGCCAAGGAAGAGGAAGGAAAGATCGCGCGCGGTCCGTGGACAGTTTGTTACGGTAATTACTACTCAGACATTCCCTGATGATGGTCGGAGAAATCACGAAAAACAACCGATCAGAGCTGCTGACCACGAGCAATCTCCCCCAGACCGGTTGAATTCAACCTCGCTATCTAGCTAGTGTAAAAATCCTGCCATTGTCGGAACTAATTTTTGACAAACATTTAAATTAACACTTCACAACTACTAATCGACAGTATTCCGACGGTCAGCAAAAATTATAAACATTTCAAAACTTCATTTAGCCAACTGCGCCTGAATAGCAGCCCAAGCTTACCAACGAAGGTGGTGCGGTGGTACCATCGGTCACAGTGAGTCGTGTTGGGCGGGGCGAGGAGCAGCAGTCGGCAGAGCACGAGCGGCTGGCCCCAGCCCGCAGGCCCGAAGGGGGCGGGGCACCACCCGGCGGGGGCGTCCGCCCGCGGAATTTGGGCGAGGAATCGCAGCATGGTTCTGCCGGCGCCGCAGCCGCCCGTCCGCCGCCCGCCTCGCCCGGCCCCTAGCGGAGCAGCCGCTCTCCAGTCGTCGCTTGGACGTCGCTGCGGGTTGTTGCCGTCGACGCGGTTACGAAAAGTCGTGCGCGACAATCGCAGGGACAAGAATGGCCCTTGTCAGATTCAGCTTAGCCCTCGCATGGCCAAGCACGATACTGAAACGCAGCCGTTAGTGTGGGGTATCTACGTGACACCCACGAAAAGTTGCTACAAAAAACCTGTTATTCTGATTCAGGATAGTATTTGCTTTATTACATTTTTTTATCATCTTACAATATTGTACAAGAACATTTGTGTAAATTTCGCAAATATTTCGTAATATATTGAAAAATTGAAAAAAACAATGCTTTTGCATACTCACCTACGTCATATTATAATCGTTGGAATAACTATTATATTGAACGTTCGTAATTTCACATCATTATTATTGCAAGAAACTTGAGCACATTTATGGAAAACTTTTAGAAAATATGTAAAATAAATATCTACCTCTAAAATCCACTGTCTAATATCTCGTTCACTCGTAGCTGTTGTAAACACAGTTTCTTACAACTCGCACAACACAACTGAGAATGTAAAACGCTACGTGGAGACTGAAACAGAAGATAATCGCTAGTTCTCACTACTTAAAAGTTTCTCTAACACAATAGTGCCGTATTAGTCATGAAACAACGACCAAATACAACATATATAAATGTAAACTTCAAAATATCCACAACGAGAATGGCAAATGAGGGGTATCTTGAGTCCCCCAGAGTCATTTCTATGTAATCCAAAAGCTCTATCACTATGCAAAGTGTGTTAAAAGCTTTCAAATAAATGAATATTTACAAACGTGAGAGTGAAAAATTATATTTTTTTCTGCTAATCAAAAGGGGAAAAAGAGAACATGGGGACCTTAGGTCCCTCGCTCGGTGATGCGAAGGTCCTATCGTCTTTCATTTTCTTGAACATACCACTCATGAAATTATACCTCTCTTTACCCACTTGTTTCGCTAATTAGTATATTAAATACCAATAAAAGCACAAAATGTGACGTATAGTAGAGAAGTATATCCTGTTCACATTTTCATGGACTTTAGAATCCCTACCTCTTTACTAAATGTAGTTAAATTGTAAATAAAATAAAAAATGCTGTATAATAAACTATATAAGCCAGTGCGAAAACTCTACATTTTGTAAATAACAATTGTCATAGAAATTACAACATATTTCACGGCCATCGCCTAAACTGTGCGTTATTATACGCCCGATTCTGTGCAAGAGTCACCATTTCTACGTGTTTAGATGGAATTGCACAGAAAATGCAAGTACTTCTTTTAATTACATTGTGAAATATTATTTAAGAAATTTTTACTTCTATTTACATTATTATTATTATTATTATTATTATTATTATTATTACATTGATTTTGGTTTTCTGCACTTTTCTGATCATCCATGCTATGGAGTCTGGTTTTCTGATCATGCTATGGAGTAGGACCATCGAAAAGAACTAAATCTCCAATGATATAATAGAAAATTTAAAAAGGTCTGTTTGTAGAATATTGCTCAAGAAACATAATTCGTATACCACCTGTCCTTATTTTCCCACATTCTCTTCTATCCTACACCATCCTCGTCATTTCCTCGTCATTACTTCCTCGACTTTTCCTCGTCATTACTTCCTCGACTTTTCCTCGTCATTACTTCCTCGACTTTTCCTCGTCATTACTTCACCTGTTACTATATCTCCTCCCAAAATTCTTGTCCCATAGAACTCGCCTATTTCAACAAAACTTGTGGCTCTACAGGGACTTGAAAATCCGGTTTTGAGTAGTCTAGGACGCATCATTTTCGAGTTGAGCACGAGTATAATGTGTGATGCAATATAATGTTTTGTTTACCATGCATACCCTTTCTTCAAGCAATATGCCGTGCAAATCATCGCCATGTATCCAAATCTATTAATTTTTTATTGATCAATTCATTCTATTGATACGAAAATACTAGAAAATCAGTACGGAAATTGAATGGCTTTGATTTTAAGTAATTGATGGAATAAAATTGGCACCATCTGATGGGCGCATCTGAACTACCTCTGTCAAAGTACATAGGTTTTAAGAACTAAGACTAACTAAAATATTGAGAATTAAAAATACAATATTGAGAATTGTAGTTGGTATTGAATGAACACAGTCGTATATATTGCTACAAAAATTCTGGCTCCGACTGGTGGCTGATAAACTAAAGTGTCTCTAATGCAATGGTAGGCAATAAGTTTAGATTCTACTACGAAGTTTGCTCACAAAAGATACTGTTTTGTAAATTATAGTGATATTTATAATTATTAGCATATAGCACTCAGAACTTCAATCAAAGTAAACACGATCTTTCCATTCTTATTTGGTGAGTACTTCTTAGATAACCGCTCACAAACTCAACAAAGTTCCCACTTTACTACAGACTAACATAAAATCTTGGTGAAACAGGGTCGTAGACCAAAATATTTCTACAACTTGTCGGATAATGATGCAGTTCCTTCTCACTATGCCGCCAATTTCATTATTTATGTTATAGCACTTTATAGTTACTTACGTTTTCGTAGTCGACTAAATGATAAATCTTCGCAAACTGGTTACATATGCAGAATCTAACGCCTAGGGATATTATTTAGTCTTCAATTCAAGAATTTTTATCAATATCGATTATGAAGATAAACTCGAAAATTGCATGGACATTTATTCAAAATTCGTTCTTTCTTGTTTCCTTTTACGTCCACTGCAAATCCCAAGATTTGGTAAATGTCTGGTTTAGGAAAGTTTCGTTTCTGAGAGTTTCTTGGAGCACTGTCAGTTTCCTAGAAACGATCTACCCTTCATGTAACCGTTTTAATATCACCTCTGTTGATATGGAAACTGGTGTGCTTCAAAACCAAAAACAATATTTGAAAATTGTACACTTTATTTTCAAACTGCAATAATTTTAATCGGACATGAAAAATAAACGAATATCGAGCAATCGCTTAAATGTTTACTTGTAAGTGTATGATGTTGCGAGGCGAGGGCACGCTTGCAACTATCCAGTGGCTTTCGTGACTAAATAGCGCCTACCCGAGCGCCGAGACCGTTTCATTTGGCTCCCGTGTTTGAGTCTCGGGCTCCAGAGAGCCCGACGCATCCTCCCTCCCACCGCTGTCACGAGTCGTAGCGCAGCAATTATGTAACAGCAGCAGCCACATCAATCTTGCAACCGACGGCGGCGGCGGCGGCGGCGGCGGCGGCGGCGGCGGCAGCGGTGGCGGAGGGCGCTTAGGGAACGACTTCGCCCTCGAAACCCACGCTCACCCACGCCCCGCTTCCCCCTCCGACTCCACTATTGCCCTCGCCGCCCTCCCCCCATCACGACTGTCGTCCTCGCAGCCCTCGCCGGCCTACTTCATCTCCACTATCGCCCTCCTTCACCTTCACTATCGCTCTTGTCACCCTCCTCCACTTCCATTATCGCCCTCCTACTTTCACTATCGCCCTCCTCCACCTCCACTGTTGTCCTCGCCGCCCCCTCCACTTTCACTATCGCCCTCATCCACCTTCACTATTGCCCTCGCCGCCCCCCTCCAGTTTCACTATCGCCCTCCCCCACCTCCACTATTGACTTCGCCGCCCCCTCCACTTTCACTATCGCCCTCCTCCACCTCCACTTTTGCCCTCACTGCCCCCCCCCCAATTTCACTATCGCCCTCACCCACCTCCACTATTGCCCTCGCCTCCCCCTCCACTTTCACTATCGCCCTCCTCCCCCTCCACTTTTGCCCTCGCCGACCCCCCCAATTTCACTATCGCCCTCCCCCACCTCCACTATTACCCTCGCCGCCTCCCTCCACTTCCACTATCGCCCTACTCCACGTTCACTGTCGCTCTCGTCGCCTCCTCCAACCGACCGCACTGCCTTCCTCACCACCGTCCCCACAGCCCTCGCCACGTTTTTCGCCACCATTCGCATCGCCTTCATCACCTTCACCGTCCCACTGGTTGCATTCACCATACACGTCGTCGCACTTTTCCCAACCGCCTTGGTCATGTTCTTCATCACCGCCCTCTTCACGTTCACCACATACCTCGTCACCTTCTCCACTGCCCTGGTCACTTTCTTCACCACCGCCTTCGCACTTTCTTCAACAATACACCTCGTCATCTTAATCACGCACATACTTCATCACCCATTACCACCGCCCTCATCACCTTCTTCACTTCCGCCCTCGTCACCTTCTTCACCACCACCTTCGCGCCTTCTTCACCTTGCACATTGTCATCTTCACCCCGCTCATACCTCATCACTTTTACCATCGTCATCACCTTCTTCACTACCGCCCTTGCTTGTTATCTTCTTCACCACACACCTCGTCACCTTCATCACTGCTTCACCTTCTCTTTCACTGCCGCCCTCGCCACCGCCCTCGCCACCGCCCTCGCCACCGCCGCCCTCGCCACCGCCGCCCTCGCCACCGCCGTCCTCGCCACCGCCGCCCAGATGCTTCCATCACTTACCGTATCCCTCTTCCCACCCCTGCTGTGCTTGCTCCCCATTTCTCTTCTGCTAGGGCCTGAGCTTCCACTGAAGTTTAGACTCCGATGGTACACATGACCCCTGCTTCCCTTTCAGCCATCCTAGACTGCTCCTCCCCAGAGTCCTTTGCATCTGCCCCATTCGACCCTCTTTGTTCCACTGTCCCCGTTCCTTTCATGCTTGGTTTAATCCTTCCGCTGCATTCTCTAGGTATCTCATCGACTGCTTCTTTGCGTATTATTACGACTGCTTCTTTACATAATTTTACCATCATCCACCTTTTCCATCTCTCCCTTCCCCTCATCTCCCCGAACATTTAGCTATCTATCTTCCTTCCCCTCTCGACCTTCATCCCCTCCATCTCCACTTGCATCCTTGCCGCCTCCCGCAATATTCTCCTCTTCTCACCTCTTCATCCTACCATCTCCCTCTTGACCCCTATTCCCCTCCTTTCAGCCACCACCCCTTCTCCTGCTTTCCGTTCCTCGCCGCCGGCTGCGCTCGCAGCGCTATGACCCCCTCGGGGGCGGTTTTTACGTCCTCGCGCGATGAACGGCGTCTAGGGACGGCCGTCGTCGTCGTCGTCGCCGCCGCCACCCACCCCTCCCCTCAGCTACCACCCCCACCCCCGCCCCCGCCCCCACCCCTTCGCTGTGACGCCAGTGCAGTTGCGAACCCACGCCCTCCCCACCATCATTCTCTGTCGTTTCCTGTTTCTCTGACGATACTTTGTCCAGTCAGCTCTTAGTACTCACTTCCAGTCATTCGTTCGTTATTCATGTGCATGTATTTTATTAGAATAATTGAGGGTTCCATTCAAAATAATGATATAACATTCGCGTTTTGTTGTTAAATAGAATTTGGAACAACTGATTGCATGAACTGAGTTGCACATAAGAATAACGTGAATTCGCTTTGCAATTTGTTGGAAGTTCTTAATACCACTAGGAATACAGAGAGATAGGCATTCCTGTCCTTCATAAAGTTTAATAATCCCGGTTAAGCATAAAATGTCTGAAACCATTATTTTTACTCAATCACCCTAGTTGATGATAACGTTTCTTCTTTGAGATCTTATTTTCTCTAATAAATCATCCTGAAACTTTTACTTTTGTTTTAATATTTTCTTTCACTCAGTGATTAACTATGAATTATGTATTATCTAATTCCAAAAATTGTTACTCCTGTTATTATTACATGACATATTCCTGCTGAGAGGGGGTACTTCCACGCCTTTATGCATCTTCCACATAATATCATGTACTCATGTACTCTTTTATTGCACTTCAAGAAAAGCAATATTTCCAACTACTGAATAAAATAGGTTGTAAGTCACGAAGGTCATTCAGTGTAGAAAGCATTTCTTCATGCCTAGGATTGACAGTGAATGACAGTGAAGTCTGTCATTAACTGGTAACTTAGGGAGAAGTTTTTTGCTATACTTTCTGTGGTTCTCGCGGTTTAGCTCATTGATCAGCGTGCTCGCTTTCCATGACGTGACACCGGGTTCAATTCCCACTCAGGGAAGATTATAATGCGTGTTTTCCTTACAATATTTCAGTAAACGTTGCCGTGTGACGTTGAGAAAACTCACTTCTCAGGTTAAGAAAACCAGAATACGGCGTGGGAATGTTTTCATGCTAACCACATGTGCCCTCAACCCATGGGCTCGAGGCTGAGATGCTGCTGGTTGAGTATGAAAATATTTGAGTCTTTTGACACATTTCAAATATCTACACATCATTGGCTCTGTTTTTGAATTCTCAAAAACGATTTACTCCAAGCTCCAGCGTCACCCGCTAACTCACCTCCACTACAACATTTAGCATGAACCGAGATGTGCGCGAACATCGCCACTAGACATGTAGTGCCCTTTGGGACCGCACCTTACTGTCGTTCTTCACTGCACCACCTCCCTTCGCCCCCCTCCGCACCGCTCTAGGCTTCCAACTCCTTCCTATCCCCCAGCGGAGCCTCCGCTTTACGGCCCACTGAATGAAACGATTGCTCCCGCGCGGAATAATGCATGAAGGCGCGAGCACCTGACAGCGCCCTACACGCTGGGAGTGCGAAACCGGGTGGGCGTCGAACTCCGGCCTCTGACGGCGACTGTCTCCCAACGTCGTCACCCATGTCCTCGCCCACACGGACTCCCATTCTACCTCTATGGCGCCCTTCAAGCCGTCCTCACACCGGCTTCACGCTGTCCCTCTCGCAATCCACCATGCCGTCTCTCATCGCGTCCTTCACGTCTTCTATCACACGATCACTCATCCTTGTTACGATATGAATGTATATATTTTGTAGGGGTTGTGTGTAAGTCGTGAAAAAGAACAGGCATTGGCATATTTTCGTATCAATTGGCATACTTTTGTTGGTTATCATGGACGTGGGGTGGTTGAGAGAATAACTGGGTTGCGTTCGCTAGAGAATGGAAGCCCGAGTGCAGACCTCTTGAACATCAAGTGTTATTATTTTTAAACTACCTCAAGAGACAGACCAACCGACAGCAACGTTTGGTGAGTGGTACTACACCTGCAGCTGATTTAGTTATTAGCGTTACAAACGTACGTTAACACTTCATTTGCATACGTTGATGCGAGAACGTAATGTGCAGGACATTTGTAAGAATTATGTCCTCCACGCCGTCCACCGTGCTGTCTCCCTTGCTACTTCACCAACATGTTCTGTCTGTCTGTACTGAGTTTTCTCATCGCCACACAGCAACATATACTGGGCCATTGCAAGGAAAATGCGCATTATAATCTTGCCCGATCGGGAATCGAACACGGGGACGAGTCATAGAAAGTGAGCACGCTTTCTCTAAAAATTGAAAATTCTCTCTTTCTTTACAAATCAGTCCTAAGACCCTCAATAACTTAAGTAGTCCCAATTTGGGGAGGTGTCGCATATTCCGTTATAAAACTCTTACAAACCTTCCAGAATAAAATCCTTCGTAAATTACCAATGCCCTGAGGTATATAACCAATAAACAACTTCATAGAGAACTAGACATAGAACCAATTCTAAATTACAGTTCATTACTGTCATCCAAATTATTTTGCAACCTTCCAACTGCCCCTTGCACCAGCCACTTTAACCTCGGAAAACCAGCATTACTCCTACAAGAATTAAATCCCGTTGGCCAAAAGATATGTTCCGTCCCCCATAAATTAGAGAAATTTGTATCTCACCTCCCACTCTCAATCTTGTTTTCTTCACAAAATAAACAACATGGTACCTAGTGGAGATGACCTCGATCAAAATTAGATATTATGTGTTAAGATACGATAAAATTAGTTTATGATAGTGTGTAAATTTACAGTTACACGTAACTTTGAGCCACTAAATATTATAGTACATAGTTAAAACAAATACTCACCTGTAAAGTGGTAATCCCACTGATCTGGTTAAATTTAAAAAAATAAAAAAGCATATTGATCAATGAGCTAAACCGCGAAGGTTCCTTTCCTGGTTTCACCATTTCTTATTCGTTTGGTCGTGCCCCAAAGCCCCAGCATCCCCTCCTATCCTCCCAGATACGCAAATTCACGCTTACCCGCGTGGAGGACAAAGTGCGGGGAAACAAGGTTCTTATAAATATGTATCTGCCGGCGACCCAGTCCCCTTCGCTCCTCTCGTCACGCACCAATCCACTTGGCACTATCCCACCTCACCTCATAGTATTCCCACAGCGAAATGGCAATTCCGCTTGCGGGAATTAGAGCCGTGGTTGTCGTACCACGTAGAGAAGGTATGTGGGGAATTGGAATCTCCCGACTCGCCTGGGTGCTCAGATTCCCCGTGGAACTCACATTTAGCATAAAGGTGACTACAGTGAGGAGACGGGTTGGGAGCTCCGTGGCTTCAGGTTTAACAGCCCGGGTGGTCTCCGATTTGGCTTTTGGCTTCGTCGGAGCAATGCCCATTACTCGTGTGTATTGAGGGGGAACATGTCCCAGCGCAGTGAGTGGCGTAAAATAACTACGGCACAAATCTAGAAATCTGGTAAGTCTCGAGCTATCGAGGTAAACCCATCCATGTTAAGACAGGTGCAAGCTTTGCGTTCCCGGAAACCAGCTCACTAGTGTATTTCAGGTGTCCACCTCTTTAGGATTTGACCGGGAGTCTCCGGGAGTCGGAAGTAATCTCCGGGCTCCGGGTTAATGTGAAAAAACTCATGGATATACAGCAATTAAACAATTGTATACAATTTAACGAGTTTTTCAAATTTGTTAGTCAGCCACCGCAAATTTAGTTATGAAAAAGTTATATCAAGTAAAAAATACACTTCTAAATAGATTTTACCAAACAGATTTCAAACAAGTAAAGCAAATAAAAAATTACTTTTTTCTTTATAGTCATTATAATATCTAGCCAGATTAGAAGATAAAAATGGTTACTAAGTAACAATAATTTATTATTATTATTATTATTATTATTATTATTATTATTATTATTATTTAAATATTATATAAAAATCTATGTTTCATATAAAATATAATTAACAGTATAATTTCAAAATAAAACATTTATTACGTCTTAATTTTTTTTGTCACCGCCCCTTCACCCCCTTTCGATTCAAAATTTCCGGATCACGGTCTTGCAGAAGGTAGAAACCCTATGTATAGTTGATCACCCGCGTGGGGTGAGGATAAGAGCTAAACTTAGCCCACCCAGGGGGGGGGAGGTGAGCTCCCCTGGTGAAATTCAAATGTGTCGGTTGATAGACCACGCACAGAGTTACACTGAGGGATGGTATAACGGCGACCGCACATTGCAGCATTGCGAAGCATTTTCCTCCAGACGCCAGCGGTGTGTTCTAGCCGGGCCATTAATAGTTGCCTCGCAAACAGCGCGCCAGCGAGCGCTTGGTTTGGGAAGCACAGCGCACAGGAGCCTGTCCCTTCAATGGGTAAATATTTGAGAACACGAGTCTGTGTCCCAACTGACGCCCAGGCTTTGCTGCGGGAAATGCTATGCCACTACTCAATAGACCTGTGTACGAGGATTGAAAGATTACCTTAGGCCTCATTATTAAATTTCTTTAATCTTTTCTGACATAGATTTTTTTCCAAAATATTAATGTCACACCAAAATATTTTTCTAAATTATATTGTAGCCACTACCCAAGTAACTACAAAATTAGTACATAAATCCACTAATAAAAATATGTTATAGAACAAATAAATGTATTGAAATTTAATCTTATATTAACAATTAAAATGTAGTATTTTGTATTTAAATTTGGCCCCGATCCGTCGCTTATAAGCCTTCGTTTTGTCTAATCGAATCTAAGCCCATACATTTTTGTTTCTCTCGCGTTCCAGATAGCATATTAACTTACCAAGATCGCGCGTATTTCTATATAAAGAGTACTTGGCCACATAAGGCAAAAGGTTCTCAAAGAATGCAAAAACGCATTTCATTACTTGACCAACATTTCACAATATTTCTTAGAGCGTTTACCAAGGTGTACATAGATATGTGTAATGACCTTGGCGTGTACTAGCCACAACCCAGAATCAGATGTGACGTCACAATTTTATGGAAATGCAGATGTATGCTACATATTCCAGAAATACGTCGAGTTAGTTTGTAAGTCGGAAGGAACCGTTGGTAATCATCTGCAGAGAAGAATAGATTTTCAGCGATAAACTGTTTCACACCAACTACGTTAATAAATTAGAGCGAGTCAGAGTGATGTGTTATCTCTAACAATGGTTGATTCAGAGAAAATTCTGCCAGTTGTTTAATTTCTGGGAGCAACAATGGTATGATTATCAATGGTTGTGGTGAAAGGACTCTTCGTGCACTAATTTATAAACTCTAAATAGTAAATATCTTATATCTGAGTTATGACATATATGATAGTAATATCTGAGCTTAATTCTATACGCTCTTACTACTTAAGACAACATTTTAATGGTCTTCTTTTCTTACAAAATTTCTTAATGTATTTGGGCTGCTGTTCTCCTACAAATGTTGTTTTGGAAAAAACAAAACCCTGCCTTCACAAGTTGGCTTTACACATCATCCGGATTCTATTCCTACGACTATCATGATCTTTCGAACCCTTAATGACGTATTTTAATGAAAATTTCAATTAAAAATGGACTCTTTAAAATACTTTATTATATGTGATCTTGTAAATTGTTTCCACTGTATTGTTCATTTAAGAAATGTAATCGTGATTTCTTTTGTTACATCTCTTCTCGACAAAGTTCACCTGCATATCTTTCTAAACAGCAAGAGCCACTCTTCCGTCTGCCTATGCGTAATCTTTACTGAAATTCTTCCTACCAATTTTTCAGTCATATAAACAGTCTGCGACGACGAATAAAAATGTTTCATACAGTGGAAATTCTTCATACATGTTGATCAATGTTTAAGGCTGGATAGTGAGAATATTTTTTATATTTTTAAATAATTCAGGAAATCTCAAAACAAAACATGTCAACCTCAAAACAAACACTTTTTGCTACAATAGTTTCCATCTAAGCAAACCCTAAAAATATGCAATAAAATAGTATGTTATAGTAATACATTTTGTTTACGTAAATATTGGTTACATCATTGTAGCATTACCCAGATCAGTTTGCGGAAGAAAACGTTATGACACAGCAACCTGTTCGTCTTTCATCAGAGCACTGGAACATTGAAATCTTTGCATTTGGGTTCTGGTTGCGGATAATCGAAGAACGGCGAAATCTTGCCCACGGGGGTGAAGGAGTTGCGTGGAAACATTTTTATCGTAAAGTCCTGAACGCCGCACTTCATTATGCACGGTCGACCGTACGTCAGGTTGGTTATTGCCGAAAAGTACTTGTCCTTTTCCTGCAAACAAAATACGAAACATTGCCCTCGAACACAGCCGCTCCAGACCGGACAAGCCCTAAGCTCCCCACTGGTCTCCCGATAAGTGTGGTAGTGTAGTGCATGTTAGTGTGTGTCTGTAATGGAAGATGATAGGACAAGGAATTGGAAGGAAGGATCGCGCGCAGTCCGTGGTCTACTTGTAAGGGTATTTCTCCATCATTCGTCTGGTATAGACCGGAGAAATCACGCAAAATTATCGATCAGACCAGTCGGTTGCTAGAATTCTTCTAGAGACAGCGGTTGAATTCGAAGCTTATTTCTGTAGATACGGAAATCCGCTAACCTTAGAATTCGAATCTTAGGACCTCCCGCTAAGTCGCAGAGACAGCAGCAAGGGGGGCGATGGCGAAGGAGCGAGATGGAAGTCGGTTCTTGGACGTAGCTTTAGGTCGGTCGAAGAGCTGCATGGTAGTAAGAGGAAGATGCTTCAGCCTCTGTTTCTGACTTGTATAATGGCGCCCGAGTTAATAGTGATAAATTATTTTAAACCCATTGGCAAGAAAAGCTTTTTCCATTTTGCGAAGTAATTAAAATTAGCTCCTTAACAATAGCATACATTGAAGTGATTTGATGTAATATACTGAAACCACACGCTTATCGGTTACTTACCCGTTGGTTTGGCCAACGTGATCCTATTGCAACTGGGCACAATTGATCTGTTTCGAAGATTAATTGGAAACAAAGGACGGCACACTTGGCGTGCCCAGTCCCCGCAATTATGCTGCTTATTGACTCATCCCAATTCGGGTGGATGGGATGGAAGACGCTCTGGCGCGTCGGCTCTAGTGTAGTAAAGCGCGAGTGTCAGCTGCACCGGACCACCGAAGGCAGTCTTATTCCAATTCTCGCACTTAATAAGCTCTGTTTTATTCTGCACATCTTCCTGATTATTGCATTGATGATTCGTATATAAGTCACCGTGTTGTTTGTGCCGAGTGTCGTGAATGATGTATACAAACTATTGCGTTTGTTTGTAAATTCGTACTCTGAAAACTGAATTAAAAGTGAAAGTGATGTAAATACGCTGATTTTGGTATATTTGTTGTTGTTAAAAGACGATTTATGTCAGTCGATATATTCCTAATACATTGGCGTATGGACCTCATCTACGCGCGAAAGTTATTCACTTTTTCAAAATGTATACAGTGACTCGAAAATTTGAAGTAGTTTAGTTTCATTCATAATACTTGTGTGATGTAAAAGATCAGTTTTAATGAAAAATAAGTGTTTCATGTAATGTACCACAAGAAATGAAAAACTATTATTTTTGTGATATAATCTTGATTGATTTTGTGCTGCTTAACCTTCAATCTTTCTGCCGATACCGCTCCAGCCGGGACAAGCTCGAAGCTCCCGAGGGGCCTCCCGACATGTGTGGTAGTGTAGTGCGCGTAAGTGTGTGTGAGTAAGTAAGGGTGAGGATACAACAAGGAATGTTGTATGTTGGCACATGCTGGCCGAAACATGTTGGCCGAAACGTTAGCCACAAGAACATCGACGCGGCTTGTCCCGGACAGCCAAGAAACATACTCCGGCCGCGGAAGCCTACGTAATCACAACAAGGAATAGTAAGGAAAGATTGCGCGTGGTCCCTTTGTTAGGGTTCTGCTGCAGCATTCGCTTGATGTCAATCAGAGAAACAACGATCAGAGCATCCGATCGCTAGAATTCTCCTCCAGTCAGCGGCTTCACCTGCTGGAATATCTCCTCGCGCACGCGGTTGGAGTCGCGGCGGTCGCAGCGGTGGTTGTGGATGTCGAAGCCCGGCCCGAACACCTCGCACCAGTTGTGCGAGGGGGCCTCGGAGGCGCTCAGGGCGCCCGAGTCCTGGCACTGCGAGAAGTAGGTGATGTGGCAGTCGGGCAGCGGCTTCACCCACGTCTGTAATGGCAACCCCACCGCGCTGCGTTAGTAAAGGCGAGGTTTGTAAAGCTGGCACTGCCACTACGACACAATCAAACGAAACCAACTCGGATATTTATTACGCATTATTACATGGCTCTGATGGTGTCTGTTGATTTAGAAATTAAAAATGGTAATGAATTGGTAAATGAATATGCAAAAGAGTGACAAAAACACTAATAAGTGCATTGAATTTTCTTCAAAAATTTTATTGTATTGCGATATGTGTGATATATTAAAAATTATTCTGAAATAATTTCGTAATAGTGCTATTAAAATATACTTGAACTTGTATGCAATGATCAAGTTTCTTGGAGATCCAGGAAATTGGAAATAATGTACAACAACATTATAATATGAAAAAGTGGTTTTAAAATAACTTCATTCTTTTGACACAAACTACCTAGTGAAGAGTTATTTCCTTGTAACAATACCAAGCATCAAGTATAGAGGAGCTATAAAACCCAAGTTAACTTAAACTTTTCAAACAATAAAATTAACCTCAAAATTAAAAGTAACGTCAAAGGAGTAAGAATACTTTGCATAGCTTAGTTTTCAAGAAATTCACCTGTTGTTTCTACGTGTGCTTTCCATGATCCATAATAAAATAGAATGTTATGGGTCAAATAATGAGCACCTCTTATTAACTAATGACATTCGAAATGACTATAAGTGTAGTAACTAGTATAAATATGTTACTACACTTAGGGATCTAATTATCAATGATCGTAATCTATGACTATCAATCTGACGGTACATACCGGTATTGTGTCTGGTTCATACTTTCTCGTCTTTTGAACAAAAAACATATATTCTTGGTAAGGCGTTTTCCAATCGGCCATGTTCACAGGTAAGTTTGAGTCACAAATTATAAAATAAACATACTTCGCACTATTAAATTTTAATTATAGATGGCAACTGTTTTTCCTTTGTTTACGAACTCCCAAAGCACATAATCTAGCTCGTAGAGAAAGTTAGCTCCAATATGGTCTGACACATGTTCGTGTGACTTTCTATTAATGTTGCCGGAAACGTGGTTATGTTCAATAAATTTTGAAAGAAAGAGAAGCACTTTTCAGTTTATTGATTTTACTCCTTTACGTTAGTATTCTGTAATAGTTTAAAACATAAGTTTGAATTTTAATAATAAACATCTTATTGACAAGAACAGAAATAACAAGTACTAAAAAGAAAAATGAGATTTCGGTTTCATGTCGTTGAAGGTAGCTCGCAAGCGGTTCTGCTACTTTAAAGTTATGGAGACATGAGGAAACATTGTGTAATGATAGCTTTGAGAACATAAAACGTTCATTTAACAACGGACTTCAGACAACTGTATTGCACTATCGAAAATGTGCACTGCATACGATGTAATAGGAAAGGCGAAATAATTAAAAAAGAAACGATCCAGGACAGACTTGCAACTTAATTACCTTTTCGACTCAGTAACCGGCTCTACTCAAAGATGTAGACGACGGGACAACACAGATCGGACCAAGCTGGAAAACCTGAGAAGATGCGTGTGACTGACTGGGTGTAGAGTGATGATAGAGGTTAAATAGGAGAAAAAATACACTTACTTTCTAAAACGTTGAATTCATCAATGTTAAAAAACATTGATATTAATAAGAGTTCATCTCCAATAAGAGTTAAGAGCCATTCAGAATGAAAACATTAACATGGACGTGAGAACATAACATGGACTTTTAACACAATCATGAACGTACCCTTCACTACGACAGTGAACGTCAACGTAAACCAGTCACACATTGATACCAATACAATAAATACAGAGCTCAGAAATTCTATATACTATTGGATGCCATTTATGTCAAATAAAGTTAATTAAGTAAAATGGACGTCATCTAGCAACGTTTGCAATTATTTTGTATATCATGAGCGCGAAGATTCTTTGGAGCATTTAATGAACGATGATTAATTGCATTTTATCCCGTATTTATCTTATTTACGATCATGTACCGTTACGGAGGGTTCCATCCTGGTTCTACACCGTGTGTGGACAGTCTGCCCATGCAAAGAGCGCTGTTTTCTTCACAAGATTCTAACCATTTCAATCCGGGTTCGCCTTGTGTCATCCACATTGCCAAATTACTGCCAAATTCTGATCTTAAATATTAATTTTCGCGTGTTGAAAAGCCAATTAACGCGAATCAACGTCTACACCATTGAGCAAATTGGGAAGACATTGTTGAGTGGAGCGTTGAGGAAACTATGCTTTCGATTGTAAACTCAAAGTGCCTGGTCCACTCTAGTTTGGTACCCGACAGTGAATGTCGAAACTGAGCGATAAAACGAAATATCTAGAATGATATAGAGGAGACTACTTAAAGCAAACAATACCATCTTCGGTCAAGTTAAGCGAAGTTAAAGTTAGCGATCGAAAATCATGTTAAGATGATAATAAACATATGCCAAGAGGTTAATGTGGAAGAAAAGTTAATTAAAAAATCAAGAAAAAGCACGTTAACTGTTAGTTAACTGTCATTTATTATGTTATACATTTATTTCCGAATTATCCGTCAGTGTATGTACGTCAAAACAGATTCTGAGAATTAAATTCTCATTGATTATTTCCACCCAACAAGGTGATCTAACCCTGTGCGATCCAGGAGAAATAATTTTTAAATCAATTAATGCCATTAATTCTTCGCAGTTGTCTTTCTTCCTTCATATCAGTTTCATTCAGTGAAGAATTGCGACCCAAGTAAGGTTATGTTGTAATGATCAATAATGTACGTGGGTGTACTTGTATATCAGTCATGGGTTTGAGTAAAAATGCAGAATTATAATTTATTGTTAGCATATTTATAATTATTTTTATGAAGCACAATCCGTTTCATCATAGAAAATGTTTCAATGTAGTGTGAATCAAAATAAAATTTTCAATGTGCTTTATTTCTCCCAAGTAAGGTATTCAAATTGTTTTGTTAACTATTTAAGACAAAGTAAAAAGATGTATCACAATAATTGTGATATAATTGTGATAAAATTATTATATTGTTATACGATTCCACAATTCTAATCACTCGCTGACTGTCAGCAAATTTCCACGACCTCAAATCTAAGTATTGGTAAAGATAACGTTTATGTAAACGCAGAAAATGAACATAAACAAAAAATATCGTCGAACTTAATCTTCTGCTTCTGAGAACTAAAAAGTATTGCTAACCAACGCGATTTCCACAATGAAGTAGTGGATAACTAAAACTTGGTTATTGTGCAGTGGTAATAAGAAACTCCTATATCATTCTGAGGATAACTTCAACTGTGAGTTAGTTAACCGGCGCTCCTACTCGAAGGTGCTAAAACTCGTAGAGGCTCCCAAGACGATTTGCTTACTCTCGCTGCAATCTTCACATTAGACCGCCGCCACCGCCGCCCCTGTACCAAGACGGAGTTACCCCGAATATTTTACGATAGCTAATAGTGTACAGAACACAACGCCAGGAAAGGTGACGCAAGAAGTCAGTAGTGGGGATCACCTCTAAAAATTATATTCATATGGCTGTATATTGACCAATGTTGTTTGGAAACAATCGGAGCTGAAGCTTACCATTGGGAGGAGGGATATTAACAAGAGTAATAAAAAGAAATAAGAATATTCATAGCTTTAGTTATTTGTTGATTCAAAATTACTACTATTGCTATTTTTATTATTATTATTATTATTATTATTATTATTATTATTATTATTATTATTATTATTATTATTATTACTTTCTCATCTTATTGGTACATTTGAATGAATTGCACAGATATAAAAAATCAGAGCACAAAACATCTATTTTTTTTAAAAGAATTTATAATACATTGTTTCCCATGAATTTCCGTACAATCCTTGTTGTTGAAATAACAACTGCCTTCTGCATGGGTTTGTACAGGTCTTCATTCAAACCCAGTTGCTTAAGGCCCCCAATCAGACTCCTTGGGATGACTCCGGTGCTTGAAACAATTATCGGGATAATGTTGACTCTTTTCATATTCCACTGTTTCTCAACGGGTTCAACAAGATTTGCATATTTACTGTTTTTTCAGTGTATTTGCTTTGAATGTTGCCAGTATTTGGGACAGAAACATCAATCAGCATGACATGTTTCTCACACTTGTTAATCACAACCAAATTCGGTCTGTTATGAATCACTGTCTGGTCCGTTAAGACCATCATTATTATTATTATTATTATTATTATTATTATTATTATTATTATTATTATTATTATTATTACTATTATTACTATTATTATTATTATTATTATTATTATTATTATTATTATTATTATTATTATTAAAGTCCGGAGAAGTATTCGAACGGCCGGCTCCTCCGATTGGTAGTTATTCGTGGATTCTCCGATCAACACCAGACTCCGGAGGCAAATATCACTTCCCGCTCATTAGAGTACCTTAATAAAATCTAGTTTTATGTGTACTGTTCATTCAGTCAATTAAATCGACTTAATGTGCATTTTTGTTATACGGAACCACGGTATGAAGCGTCGTAACAACACCGTAACACGAACTAAGCCTTATGAAAATAAATTCCTGAAATGATTATTTTTAGAATATCTGCAGTGTGAACTAGTGACTTTAGACAATTCCAAACAATAAATGATAGTCCCAGAAGATTCTATCCTTAATATTGTGACACTAATATTTCTTTCTTAAAAATATCGAGTTTATTATTTCTGGGCGCGCAGATATTTATGATGCTTTCTGCAGCATTACAGTACTGCTGCAATATTGTGACATATACTAAAAAGTACTTTCTTTAAAATATTAAGTTTATTTATTATATCTGGGCGCGCAGATAATTATAATGCTTGTGCCGATTATTTTGTGGGACCGCAGTCCAAAGAGTGGTTGGAGAATCTTTGCAGTGGAAAAATTGAGGAGTGATTATTCAATCTTACGCGGTGAGCGTGATTAACCGCGAAAAATGGCATCATGATAAGTACCACGTGAAGAAGAACAACAAAATATTATACTATTTTAGTGTTGGTGCAAAAAAGGTTAAAATTCATAAATAGGACAAACGACTATTTATTGCTCTGGCATGCACATTACTATAATAATGACTGTACCGTTTGCGCGCGCAAACTAGGGCGTTTTATTTGTTTATTTATTTTACGTCAAAAAACAGTTAAAACTGCGTATGACGTGTTATGGGGAAAAGTGAATTGTGTGCACATTTTCAAAATTCTGTGATCCCTACACAAGTCATATACTACTTAAATATTGAGAAAAAAACCTCCCATGTAATAAAATATATTTTCAAGGATAATTAAGCAATAAATTTTGGCTCTTATCCATGTTGTCCTTCGGAATAATACTTCCTGCCGCGACAACATGGAAACATTAATTTGAATAATTGTATTTCCCACTGAATTCTAGAAGACGTGCACAGAAAATGAAGTTACATTTATGTCCAGAAGCAACACAAGGGGCCATCCCAGCATTTGCTCAATCGATCAGGGAAAATGGACGAAAAACCTGATCGAGATGGGGGTCATGGACCCGGAGGCTGTAGTACAATAGTTGTTACAGGTTGTTTATACACATTTAAACAGTCCAAATGGTAAATAATGCATTATGTATCATTGTTAAAATTAATATTACTATTCTTGTGATGCTCAGTATAGAAAGTTATGCAGCAGAAACGATTTCACTTGGGATTTAAACGTTCCTATCGAATTTAATCGTTTAATGTCATCTGGCAAAGTGTTGTAAAATAATGTACATGTATTGTATGTGAATTTTTTGTATTGAGCTGTTGATACTGTCACCTGATGAATATGATTTCTACGTCGAGTGTTATAGTAATAGACATCGGCATTTTCTGAAAATATATTCCCGCCCTTAAGCAAGTCATTTTTGACAAAACCCACTGATTCGTAAATAAACAGACAAGGTAATGGCAAAATTCCTAGATTAATGAATCACGTGGGTGGGATTTGGTAATTATTCGTACAATTCGTGTTTGTAATCTAAAAGTCTGGGAGCTATAAGATGTATTTCCCCAGAATATTATGCCATATCTCAGGCGGGAGTGAACATTCGCGAAATATACACAACGAGCCGTATGAAGGCTGACTGAATTTGCAAGAATTCTGAACGCGTAGCATTCAGAACTCAGAATTCAACCTAATTTTGTGTTCAATTCATTTAAATGGACATTCCATTTAAGGTTTGACTGAATTGAGATACCTAAAAATTTTGTCGCCTTAACATCATTCAATGGTACACCGTTCATTTTCAATGGAGCACAGACGTTCTACCGTGTCACTGCTGGTTGCTGCTATTCACTGCCACTCTGCATTAGGTTTTTGTCGGTCGCATCGGTGCGTTTATCGTGACCCACACAGACATTTGAATTTGTCACTGCCGCACATTATTCATTTGAAACAAAACGACGCGGAATTAATGTCTTTTTCTGGTATCTGGAACGCAAGAGAACAAGCCAGATAATAGAAACGTTTCCCAAACCGTCGCCAACTTCGTCATGGAATGGTTTTGCAAATTGTTTCAAGGCTTCGGAAGAATGGAATTTTGGCACTCCCCCCCCCCCATGGAAAATAAAAGCGAAGGCAAGAATGCACTTTTAACTTAGTAAAAAGTGTACTCGAGGTCATTTGTCGCAACATCGATGTTCCTTAAAACACCGTGTAGTGTGTTTTGTATAAATAACCATTTCGAAATGGATTCCTTGGGGAAGGATGAAGTGCATCACATCAGCCAACTGGAATAATTTTGTAGGTAGTGTTCAGGGAGCTCTATAAATACCTATTGTTCCCTCAAATAGTGTTATTTGGAAACGATATGACCTTCATGACTGGGCAAATAATACTAGTTACTAAACATCTAAGTGGAAAAAGCTCATGCTATTCGTGTAGAATCATTTACCGGAGTACCATTTACCTCTAATGAAGTATGCCATATGCCTCTAATTACCCAAAATGAAACTAGCGGAAGTACCAGTTCGAACTATGCGCTTAAAATGTGAAATAGTAGTAAATTTCAAGTAAATGAGCCACACATGTGAAAGTGTCCCCTGATTGTTAGGTGTGCACTTGCATTCTACAAGTCACGTTCTGGCACCTGACGCAGTCAGAAAGATTTCATGCCTGCCAAACATATGTTAATGTAGGGTTGCCTATCATTCAGGGGCAAATATAACATGTGTAACTCGATAACGTATTAGGAAATTTCCCACGAGTTTTTAACATTTATTCTGAGACAAGCGTATATATTGAAGATTATGTATATGATTTGAAGTACAGAAAGTATTTAATTCCACTACTTTGTGTCAAAAACGAGGCAGGATTTATTTCCCCAGAAATCAATTAAAATAATGTCTTTGGGGTTTAGGTAATTTGGATCCACCCAATACTGGGAATATTAAAAGAACAATGCTAGTCGGAACTTCAATGTCAATGTATTTAGCTAGTTATGTGCAAAATCACAAAAGTGTATTTGAAACTGAAATTCTAAAATAAATTTAAAAATAAAAATCTATGGAATATATTAAATTTCAACAATTATTATCTTTCTCTTTAAGTATAATATATTTAATTGCTTTTCAAAGGTAAAATGTATTTAGTTTGAAAATTTATGTACCGCTTATATATGTTCCCGCCAAATCTACCTCTCTGATTGGAACACAAGTGTTTACAGTCATTCGCTTAAGCTGGTCAGTGAATTTTGTTCATTCTCTCTGTATGTCCCCAGTGACTCTTACCTCCCTGTTCGATGGTCGTCAATTAAACATAGAGCTTCCTCAGTCCAAGTTCCTAACGACTCTTCCCCGCTTTGATATGAATCTGTTGCATCACCCTCTAAAATTGTGTGATTGCTTTTGATATACGACAATGACCGACACAAACCGAACTAGACCGATTGAGAATGACATGCCTCGGCACGGACCGACACGGACCGATTCAAACGAACACGGACTCACGCAATCCGGCACATACCGACACAAATCGACACGGGAGACACAAGCTCTCAGGAAGACACAACTGACTTCCACTATAGATCTCTTATGAGTTAAACTAAAACCCCTTGAGTTCATTTCGAACCCGTGAATTCTCTGCCAGTCGTCAGCACTAGTCAATGAAGCGGGCAGCGTATTGGCAGCACGGGGATTAGCGACCTATCCACTACCTTCCCTCTCCAACTTCCCCGTGACTCTCCTCCTCACTGTTCGACGCCCGTCGGTTGATTGATTGATTGACTTTTTCGTGTTTCCGGGCACGTCAACTGCTTCGGTCATTAGTCCCGTTAGTGTAGTGCATGTTTTTTCTCGGGAGATGGCGGTGATCATCCCCCGCTGTATGGCGAGATCCGGCGCCGACCTACCGTCGGGTAGTGGGGTTTCCCCTTAACCAGGACTCTCCCACCAGCGGGGCACCGCCCCAGCCGGGACAAGCTCTAAGCTCCCGATCGGTCTCCCGGAATATGTGGTAGTGTAGTGCATGTTAGTGTAAGTGTGTGTGTGTGTAAGGGGAGAGGATAGGACAAGGAAGAGGAAGGGCAGATCGCGTGCGGTCCGTGGCCCGTTTGGTAGAGTACTGCTCCGGCATTCGCCTGGTGGTGACGCCCGTCGGTGGCAGCGCGTGGTGATGAATTGGGAAAAGCGTCGCCGCGGAGGGGGCGGGGGCGTGGCAGGGGGCAGCCGCAGTGCGGGGGCGGCACGCGCCCGCCTGATTGCCGCAGCCGTTACGCGCGCCGCCGCGCCGTCCCCTGAGGCGCCCCCGGGCTCGGGCCCTGGTGCGGCCGTAAAGCCGTCAGCGCCCGCCATAAACCCGAGGGGGAGCGGCGCCGCCGCAGGCGCCCCCCCCCCCCAGACGCCGCCCGGTGCCCGTCACCGCGTCGACGGCGTCGCGCGCACTCCCGCCTTCGCCACCGCCGCCGCCCTCGCCCCCCGGGCGACTCCTTGGCTGAGTTGCCTCGCCCGCGCTTCGCGCCCGGGGTGGGAGCGTGTAGGCTGACAAGGTAAATTACTCATTAATGAAAATACAAGGAAAAGGTTACTCTGCGAACAGATAAGTGGATAGCTGGGAGAAATGAAATAATTAAATATATATATATATATATATATATATATATATATATATATATATATATATAATAGTTAAAATAATACAGCAATAATAATATTAATATAATATGAACTTAATAATAATAATATTAATAATATTATCCATTATTAATATTAAAAAGATTCAATGAACGAATATGTGGTACAGAGCTACTATAGATTGACTTAAATTGAGACATCGAAAGATCCATTCCCTACCGAACTACACAGACTAGTCACAGAGAAGTATCCCAGCTTACGCCGTAAGACAGTGTAGAACGTCGTAGATCAACGTAGATCAATAATTACGAACAACAGAATAGCTTCGGACAGAATCAATGCGATTGAGGAGGAAGTAGCTGTAGAATTGGGCATGGCAGAGAAGACTGATACCAGAGATGAAAATGAAGAACATCAAGTTCGTGTAGCGGAAGCCCTTGCACTTCACAAAAAGGAATAAGAAGATGTCTTTCAAACCAACCGTATGAAGTATGGAGGAATCTGTTGTACCCTAAAACCTACGCTACCGAGAATTATTTTTAAACGAGATACAAAAGGCATCATCAGCAATGTCAACCGCATAACTGATCAGTTAAAAGATGAAAGCTCACTAGATGACTTGCATACTCAGACATACATTGGAGCAATGACAGTTCTCATTCTTAATGGGCAACACGTCAGTAGTACAAAGCCAGTACGGAAGAAAAATCCCAACACCCCACCATGGGAGCGAAGACTTTGTTCCAAGATTGATCAGATTAGAAGTAATATTGGCATACTGACCCAATACACAAAACCGAATGCTTCAGCAAAAGTTAGGAGAGCTGGAGCAATTATCTTCGAGCGCCTGAAGACGCAGGAGAACACTGGACTGGACACGGTACTGGACACTCAAAAACAAAGGCTTTCTGCACTTGCGAAGAGATAAAAACGTTGTCGTAAACGTCAGCCACGTCGTAGAGACAACAACCAATGTAGAAACAACCCAAAGAACTTCTTCAGAAAACTAAGACCCACAGCATCCAGTATAGAAGCAGACGGAGACGTCACACTCAAAGCTGAGGACGCTTTCAGTTTCTGGCAAAACGTGTGGGGTGAATCTGTTGAACACAAAAAGGCAAAATGGCAGAGGACTGAAAAGCAACGTACGACCAGATTGAAAACAATGATAAACTGGAAAATCAATGAAGATGCGAAAATAGCCCTGGCAGAAACCTTGAACTGGAAGGCACCTAGACCCGACGGATTGCAAAATTTCTGGATAAAGAAATTCACCGGAATCCACAAACATCTTGCCAAGTGTTACACTGGTGTATTGGAAAATCCGCAGACGATGCCTCCGTTCATGACAGAAGGGATCATCTACCTACTCCCTAAAGAGAACACAGACAGAGCTGATCCAGCAAAATACCGCCCTATCACAAGTCTCCCAACACTGTACAAGCTGCTTACATCCATAATAAGGAGCAAAATATACCAACATCTAGACAGCAACAAAATATTGGAGAAGAACAAAAGGGATGACATTAGGGATCACGATGCAAGGAACAACTGATAGTAGATTCCATCATTACCAATTCTGTAAAACAGAGAAAGGGGTCATTGTATACCGCATACATATACTATCAGAAAGCATTTGACAGTGTCCCACACACGTGTCTGAGTGAAGTGTTGGAAATATATGGTGTTGAGTATCATGTGAAGGGTTTCCTGAGATATGTAATGGATCACTTGTGTACTAACTTGCAACTGAGTATTGGCAAAAAGGACGTTCAAGCTGGGAAGATTAAAATCAAGAGAGGTATCTTCCAAGGTGACGCTCTCAGTCCTTTGTGGTTTTGTCTCGCTGTGAAACCACTAACATCAATGCTAAATGGGCAGAAGAAGGGATTTAAGCGGGAACAATCAGGAGCACAAGTAAGTCACCTTTTTTATATGGATGACTTGAAAGTGTATGCTGAAAACCAAAGTCATCTTCACAGCCTCCTAGATTGTGTAGGAAAATTCAGTAATGACGTGAACATAAAACTTGGCCTCGACAAGTGCAGGATTAGCAGTATGAGTAAAGGAAAATGGGTTGAACATGTCTCTGTGTGAGAATGGGTCTGTGTGTGTGTCCTTCCGTCTGTCTGTGAATACCAATAGCACCTAAACCATACGTACAATCTTTTCCAAATTGAAGAAACCCATCTTCATCAGGCTTCAGTTCAAGCTTTGAAATTAAAAAAAAAATTACCCCCTGGGACATTTTCAAAATTTTCTCAAAAATGACTCCAATTTTTTTTCTTCAAACTTTTCCAATGGTTAGCGCTAATTGCACTGTTTAATATGACGTAAAGTTCATTTTGGTGTATTATTTTGTTTTTTTTAATTACACAAATGTATTTTTTAAATTATATTTCATGTCGTTCATATGAACATTTATATCGATTTGTTTACATTATTACATTTGTAAGTGGAAGTACTTCAAATGACTTCAAATGAATTTTTTCGAAAACTCAATAGATTCCTGTGAAAAAGAGCTTCATATTTCGCATTTACAGTACTGCTTAATCGCCATTTTCTGAAAAACGGCTTTAAATTTTTCAGTGTAAATTTCTATTTAGAATGATATTTTACTCTTTTTTCATATATTTGAAGTAATATTTCGATTGTACTCTTAAGAAACAGAAAAGTTGAGAAAATGTCAAAAACATTTACTTTGGGCGACGATAGATGGCAGCTGGCCAGAGAATTTAGCAAGATCTCAAAGCCAGTATAAATTTAAAAAATGTGCTACGAGAAAGTGTATGCCATTCTGTAGCACTGAACACACATGTAGTTCCATTTGTACTTGCAACTGAAGAAACTGCATTCTATTTGGAATTTTCCTTTAGTAGCGGCGAAGTTGTAGTAGCTGAAAAGTTAACAATGAGCTATCTTAGTGTACTTAGTGTCCTCAAGGGAACATTATTTGATTTTTTTGTCTATTTGCGACTGTTGTCACTAAATGCCATGACCCATGGAATAATCCAATTGTGTTCCTCTCATATTTACTAAACGCGTTTAGGCACACTGCGTTGCCGCTAACATCCATCAGCGTGTGTATCGATTGATATCATCCAATATGTGTTTCGAAAAGTCTTCCCGTTTTGTAAAGATTCAACAATCTATTCATTTTCGTGATTCTCGAATTCTACGCCCATATGTTTTTTTATGCTATTATATCAGGTCTCCAATAGTTCTTTGTCAGAAACGTCTTACTGAAAGTAACCTATAAACAACAATTTCAGCTCGATCCATTCTAGAGATAGTTTATTTGCGGTATTGTAAAACATAATTTTACATGCTTTAATTTTATTTATTTATAGATATTTTATTTAAAAATATGAAAAACCGACAGTCTATAAATAAATCCTGGACCATACTCCTGAAACTATAATAAAATCAGACAGTCTAGAAAACTAACCTAACATTTAATTTTATTTATTTCATGATACTATTGCATATTCATCGTGCTATTTTTGACAATCAGCCCTTATGTACATTCTTTGTTTTTGCTTGGTAACAATGATTATTTATATAAGATATGAAATATTTTTTTACCAGACACACGTTTTCCTTCGATTAATTTCTGATCGCAATCTGTACGTATTGTTTCCAAACCTGCATCTGAACACATCAAACTATTGCATCTGTAAAATTGTCACATCAAGTTATTTTTGTTTCGATATTGCATTCGCGTTCTTCAACAAGTATAATGCCATTAGTCAACTACCAATTCATATACCGAATTATATACAATCAAAATCGTGGTTTGTTGAACAATCTCAAGAACAAAGAGATAAGATTTTAATGCAATTAATTATATAAGAAGAAACTAATTCTGTAACATTATGATCTCACTCAATATCCTAAATCATGCCATTGATTTAGTCATTTGTCTTCATTTTTACAAATTTGTACTTATTTCAAAGTAAATAATAAGATTTTGCAAGTTTTGAATTTGTATTGTTTCATAATATTCAATTTAATTTGTGCTAAAATTGGTGAAGGTGGTTCTCTCAGAGAAGTTCCGAAAGTTTGGGCGTAAAATTGATTATTGAATGAAAAGGAGTTATTAAAATCACTTTCAGAACGATCGAATAGGGATCTACTGGGACCTTAGTGTGTTAAAATAATAGACCGTGTTTATTGGTTATAATTTGTTCAATGGTGGCGGTTGATTAAAATTTGTTGGATGAAGGTTGGTGAGCCAGGAATTAACATCGATATGATTTTATGACTCATAGGAATGTAAATATTAGTAATATTTTTAACGAAATCATACCTATTTTCAATATGGCTAGATCTTTGACGTAATAGGTGTTTGAAAAGATATTGAAAATATTGTAAAAAACACTGTTAATGGAAAAAACTATAGGTCCAAGGGGCATGTTTTGTTTATGTATATTTGATGGGTAATAAAAGCCTGAAATAATGCCATTATTTTATTTGAGATTGTGGGAAAGTTTAGAGAAAATTAATGTTTTGTTTATTTTTTATATAATATGTGTTTCAACATCAACTGTTACTACAACTGTTACAATATGTTGCAACATTAATTACTGCTGTGTCAAGTTAAAGTAATCATAAACATTTTTTGTTTCGAAAGAATATTTAGGTTCAGATAAATACATATTATATTTATAATTACTATTTACTCTAAGTAAATAGTTATTCACAAAAATTAACATTCCTCTTTCATTAATAAATCCTAACTAAAAACTTAAATTTCATCTTTTGTAAATAATTATTCATTTCTACTCAAATTTTCCGTCATAATATTTTGATCAGTTCAGCTTTTCTGAATTTGCTTGATTGCAATTCATTCCATCTTTGTTTTGTAAGTCTGCAGCATTCGAGAGCAAATTATTCTGTAGAAAATGCTCAAGGGAATCACGTGTAATTAAGCTGTAAAAGCCCTTTCTCTGAATCGAACAAGTACCGTTTGGCTGAAGATCTAGCACGGAGCCTAGGTCCGAACATTTCCGTTCTTCATGTAACATGAATGAGATTGTGTAAGAACACGTTTTCGCTGTTCTCCTTGTTCCTCTGTTCCCTCTCGGTTACCTCACCTCCGCCCTAGTAGGCAGTTTGCAATTGGCGTAGCTGCCAAGACAGCGTAATAAGCTGCGCTGTAGCTGGGGTGGGGGCGGGGGGCGGGGCAGGGCGGGGCGACGGAGATGGAGGTGGCGGAGCGGAGCGAAGCGGGCAGCGGGGCGGGGAGCGGCAGCAGCTGTCCGTCTGGGCGATTAGCCCGCAGGTCAGCGCCCCCGCCCCCGCCCCGCCCCGCCCCGCCCCGCCCCGCCCCACCTCGCCCAGCCCCACCCGCCGCGCCCCGAGGCCCCGCCGTCGCGCCCTGGCGGCGATTTATCGCTGGCTCAAGGTGCACCTGCCGACTGAGTAATGGCCGATACACCGCGTAATCCGCCCCGCCCCGCCCCGGCCCGCCCCGGCCCGCCCCCCGCCCGTACGTCATGCGGCGGGGGCGGATTAGCGCAGAAGACGCCTACCACCGCCTCCGCGTCTACGCGTCTTCCACGCCGACGCCGACGCATCAACTCGCCCAACTCTGCTACCCCACTTGTTCACCTCTCGACGCTTCCAACCAGTCGATTCTCATACCGTCTCACCCCTGTTCCCAATCACCTGTACCTTTCACTGCTTCCGCGTCTACACATCTTCCACGCCACCGTGGCATCAACTCACCCAGCTCTGCCACCCCACTTTTTTACCTCTCGACACCCGCAATCGCTCGATTCTCATTCTTTCTCACCTCTTATTCCTAATCACCCATACCTTCCACTGTCTCCACGTCTACACGTCTTCAATGCCACCCGGCATGCCCAGCTCTGCTTCCCCAGCTCTGCTTCCCCAGTTGTTCACCTCTCCACACTTTCAATCACTCGATTCACATAGCTCCTCACCTCTTATTCTCAATCATATTGATACCTTCTGTCCTTCTCTTCGGTAACTCGACTCCTTCAGTAACAAATGCTTCAACCAGTTGTTCCCTGCCATCTGCTGTACTTAATTATACCAGTTTTCCATATCTTCGTCCCCACGATAGCAATATTGCTCGGTTGCATTGTGCTCTCTGCAATAAGTGATATAATTATTGCGTACTCAATCTTCTACATTCTGAATACCAAAGTTTCCTTTCCTCACTGTATTTATGTACGCTCTATCTAGCGCTACCATTGCAATATTTTTAAATTCATCAAGTTTCTCCCTTCTTTACACTTTCATCTGTTTCCCTACTATTTTCACTTTATGCATTTCATCTTCGTCCGACGTTATCTCACTTTGACTACGTACGGCATTCCTTTGCTTTCCATTCGTTACCAGCAGCTTATACTTCCCCTGAATATGTTTCTTAATTATCATTTACTAAATGGAATATATCTTACATTCCAGGTTCATTCTTTTCTCGTAATCTTCCTACCTCCACATCTGTTTTAACAATCGGAGCCTCTATTGTCATCGCAGCGCACGTTCCTTCGCCCTCGTTATGGTGGTAATGCCACGCTCCTATCGCCCTCATTATGATGGTAATGGCAGTTAGGTTACCGTAGCGTAACCACGTTTCTCTTCACCTGCTTTGCCATCTTAATCGCCACCTCCACCTTCGCCTAAACCAACACCCTCACCATCAACTTCACTCTCACCGCCAACTTCACTTTCACCGCCAATTTCATCCCCACCGACCACTTCACCCCCGCAGTCAACTTCACCCCCGCAGTCAACTTCACCCCCGCAGTCAACTTCACCCCCGCAGTCAACTTCACCCCCGCAGTCAACTTCACTCCCCGCAGTCAACTTCACCCCCGCAGTCAACTTCGCCCCCGCAGTCAACTTCGCCCCGCAGTCAACTTACCCCGCAGTCAACTTCACCCTGCAGTCAACTTCACCCCGTCAACTTCGTCAACTCCCGCAGTCAACTTCACCCCTGCGTCAACTTCACCCCGCAGTCAACTTCACTCCCGCAGTCAACTCACCCCCCGCAGTCAACTTCACCTCCTGCAGTCAACTTCACCCCGCAGTCAACTTCACCCCGCAGTCAACTTCACCCCCGCAGTCAACTTCACCTGCAGTCAACTTCACCCCCGCAGTCAACTTCACCCCCGCAGTCAACTTCCCACCGCAGTCAACTTCACCCCGCAGTCAACTTCACCCCCGCAGTCAACGTCACCCCCCGCAGTCAACTTCACCCCCGCAGTCAACACCCCGCAGTCAACTTACACCACCCCCGCAGTCAACTTCACCCCCGCAGCAGTCAACTTCACCCCCGCAGTCAACTTCACCCCCGCAGTCAACTTCACCCCCGCAGTCAACTTCACCCCCGCAGTCAACTTTACCCCCACAGTCAACTTCACTCCCACAGTCAACTTCACCCTTTCCGACGACTTCACCCCCACTGTCAACTTCACCCCCACTGTCAACTTCACCCCCACCGTCAACTTCACCCCCACCGTCAACTTCACCCCCACCGTCAACTTCACCCCCATCGTCAACTTCACCCGCACCGTCAACTTCACCCCCTCCGTCGACTTCACCCCCACCGTCAACTTCACCCTCCGTCGACTTCACCCCCACCGTCAACTTCACCCCCACCGTCGACTTCACCCCCTCCGTCGACTTCACCCCCGTCAACATCACCCCACCATCAGCGTCATCTGTTCAAGGTCAGCGTCATCCTCTTCGTCGTCACCAACCGACGTCATCAACGTTCATTTCACCATTGCTTAGACTATCGCCATCGGCACTTCCGCCTTCAGATCTACTAATGCAATTTCCTTCCAAAGTCTATACTCACGTCACTGTTTCCGGTTCCTGTGCTTCCCCTCCCTTGACTTCCTCTCCATCGTCCCGACACCCTCTCCCTCACCACCCCCACGCTTCACCCTCCGAGGCCACGACTGCGCTCGCTCTCTCGCGCGCGCCCGCCACTTTGTCGCAATTTATTTCCGCGGCCTCGCACGGTCATTAAGGTCGTGTCCGTCTCGCGAGGGGCGCGCCACAAAATATCGCGAACGGATTTTTGTCACTCCCCGGGCATCGGTCGGAAGAGGCTGTACGTCCCGCAGTCCATCTCGAGCCCTCGGAGCACCGGTGCGAGCGCAATTTTCTGCCCAGGGTGCCGGGATTCAAAGGAGACGCGAAACAAAAATGTAGTAAATGTCTTATCGGTTTTAACCTGTTCCAGAGTCTCCAAAGGAGCACCCCATCGCGAAAAAGGTAGATTGAAATGGAAATAGGATCCTTTTGAATGCAAACTAAACGACTGGTGCTATAAAATGACATAAACTTTGTCGAACTAGTTTTCTATTTCCATTTCCCTGTTGTTTCAAATATTCCCTCTCTGTTCTAGCTTTTCGGGTTAGCCAAACCCTCTTCTCAGGTGACATCAATGCCATCTAAAAGATACATTTTCACATTTCCTCAATTGTTTTGGTTGCCTAATATTATAATTTAAATATGACTTGAATATTACAGAAAAGTGAACCTATATCCTACATGCAATTTTTAATGAAACATTTGGAGACGATTTTGAGAAAATGTCATATGAGCATTTGTGAAAATACTTAATTTGTATTCATTTTCAGAGAAAACGCTTGAAATTTCGAGAAACTTAATAAAATCATTTGAATCACAAGTACCAAAATTGCTAAATGCCTTTTATATAATGTTTATCGGTGCATTTAGCACCATCAAATCCGTACAAATGGTTTTACTTTTGCAATTTTAAGCTCAGTTATACAGAATAATTTCGACTTTTCAGAAGCTTTCAAGGAAACCAATTTAAATCACTAGTAATCACAAATTTAAAAATGTTGAGCTCGCCTAACGTAAATATTAACGTATGAGATTTATCGAAAATAAATTTCTGTAATTTTTTGAATAATTAAAAGAATACATCAAAGGATACAAAAAGTTTTAGAAAAATTGGAGTAGTTCTTGAGAAAATCTGGTTAAAATATTTATCATAAATCACTTAAAATGGCACAAAAATTATTGATATTTTAATGTACATGACATTAATTAAATAACTAATTGTCGAAAAAATTGCATTTGAAAAATAATATCCATCTTCAATAATGTAGTTGAGATGAGGGGGAACAAAAAAATATTTTAAATACACCTTTTAAAAAATATTCAAACAGACGTTACTATTCACTGAATTCCAGTACCACTTGACGATGAACCCTCACTATCGCGATAATTGACAAATACACTATCCTATATTACATAAAAATAATTCTAAAATCAAAATTTTAACGTAAAACACTTCTTTAGTATATTAAATAAAAAACTTAATTTAAGCAATCTTCTATAATTTTCATATACGTGAATAAACAAACAAAAGCCCAAGGTTACTGACACAGCCACGTGTAATTTGAAATTCGAAAACAAACGGGACCTGAGATCTATAAGTGCGATGAAATTGTAATCTAGCAGTGTAATATGCAACTACTACCATTACTAAAACCCTCACAATCGTTGTGCGACGGTCTTTTCACCAGGCTCTGATGCACCAGGCTCAATAAAACTTCGAAAGGTGGAACCCTCACGGTCATGAGGGTCAGGGCTTAAAGGGATATGTGAAACTGATTGACTTGTGATTAGGAAAATGCATTAACCAAAAACTTTTGCAGTTAAATGTACTTGAAATAAATGAGAATGTATGGGTAAATTAATTTATTAAATATTAATTGACTTGTTTCTAAAGACAAATCAAGCGCAATTGTTGCTTTGTAGACTGTCACTCCCCACAGATTTTATGTTCTGGCGGCAACTATGTCAGATAATGCTACTGCATGCATGAGCATACTATAATCTGGCTAATCTGATTTCGTGATTTTCTCTAATTAATTCCAGGTGAAAATCAGAGCACTACCTTAAAGAATAGGCCGCAAACGCGCGCAATCCTTTTTTCCCATTTGCTCCCAATCCCACCCTTAGGTGACGGGTTAATCCTCCATGCCTTGATACCCATCCTGTATGATTTAGAATGTGCCCTCCGTAAATACAAAAACACGGTCGGGTCAAAGCTCAAATTGAGCTGAGAGTCCATTTAAAGAAGTGATATAATACTCCCTGTGAATTAACGAACCCGAAACATCTCCACAAGATATTTCCTCTTGCGTAAACGTAGTGTGCTACGGGAAGATTACATCAAACGAGGAATAAAGTTACTTTTAAAAATAATCTCAAAACATCTGATTTTATCCAAATCCGAGAGGCACCCTTCCCCCTCCCCCAAATTCATTCGAGGAAGCAACTAACCCGCCAACAGGCTCCGCGCGGTGCAGAGATCAGGCTTAAGAAAGTAATCTCGGGCCGCGAAGTCGCGGGCGAGGGCGGGGATAAAGCGCCTCTGGCGGGGAAAGCGGGTTATCAGCGCCTTCGCGCGCGGGGCGGGGCGGGGCGGGGCGGGAGGGGAGGGGCGGGGCGTGGGGGGGGGGGAAGGAGATGGAGGGAACCCTCGGGCTGCACCGTCTAATTGATCCGCCTCGTCGTCGCGCAGGGGGAGGATAAGGACGAGGATGGAGGAGGACGGACGGACGGACGCGCCAAGTGAGGGGAAAGACGTGAGAGGCCGGAGGCGGCGGACGTGGCGATGGAGACATAGAGAGGGGAGGGAGGATTGGGCGGGAGAGAAGCGATGAAGCGGTGAGGGTGTGGGTAACGGATGCGGGAGGGGTTCGGAGCAGGAGGGAAACAAGGAGGGGCGCGTTGGAACAGGATGATGTGGAAGAGTGAGCATTAATAAGAGACAATAAAGATACAGGAGAAGGGTTAAGGAGGAAAGGGTCATTTGGTTGATGAAACCGGGAGCGGTAGCTCAGTGCATCAACTGATGTCACTGCAGCGCCTCTGATCGGAAGGTCCTAGGTTCGAGTCCTGACGGCGGCAGGATTTTCGACACTAGCTTTCAGCTGGGTCGAATTCAGTCACTGTCTGGAGGAGAATTCTAGCGGCCGGCTGATCAGCTCTGATCGGTAGTTTTCCGTGGTTTCTCCTATCAACACCAGGCGAATGCCGGAGCAGTACCCTACCAAACGGACTACGGAGCGCGCACGATATGTCCTTCCTCTTCCTTGTCCTATCCTCTCTCCTTACACATACACTTACACTAACATGCACTACAGTACCACATATTCCGGGAGACCGGTCGGCGGTTTAGAGCTTGTCCCGACTGGGGCGGTGCCCCGCTGGTGGGAGAGTCCTGATTAAAGGGAAACCCCACTAGCCAACGGTAGGTCGGCGCCGGATCTCGCCATCCATCGAGGGAAGATCACCGCCATCTCCCGAGAAAAAAACATGCACTACACTAAAGGGACTAATGACCAAAGCAGTTGACGTACCCAGAGACACGAAAAAATCAATCAATCAATGGTTGATGAACACGATTGAAAAGGAGGGGAGCCAAAGTGGCAAAGGCTAGTGATCTTTTGTGTGTGGACCGTGTGAAAGATCCGCTAATGTTCCGAACGAGCGTTATAATTCTCAATATTCTAATTCATCAGTGGGTTGCCATTAAAAATACACGCATGTCTATGAATACAGCAGGAGAGATGTATACGGAAGTCGTCGCAGGAATTCCGCAGATGGAGTGAAATTTCCGTGATTTGTGCGTGGGAGTGACAATGGGCCTCGAGGTAGACTTCCGCGAGCGGGACCGGAACAACGCCCATTGGGCGGCGGCGGTGAGCGCGTAGGCAGCCAGCGCCAGCGTGGGCGGAGCAGTGCAGCACAAGGCAGCGGAGATCCAGCCAGACACATCTGCGTACTCGAAACCCCCCGGGGGCGGAGGTGGAGGCCGCGAGGCCAAGCATACAGGGAAGGCGGGGAGCGTCGGGGGGTGAAGAGTGTAGGGCGGGCTGGCAGCGCTCAGGGGCACGCCCCCTCCCCGCCCTCCGCTCCTCAGGGCACGCGTCCCCCCTCCCCTTTTGCGCGCGCCGATCCTTCTTGTAGCACAACCTCATCCCGGGACCTGCTCTTAGGGAAATTAAGCTTGGCATTAAAGGATTTACTTTGGGGTTGCTTATTTTTATGTGGCTGCTTTCGGTGCGGAATTATGTTGAGCTGAAAGCCTGGTGAAGAAGCGCGGAGCGGGGCGGGGGCGGGGCGGAGGCGGGGCGGGGGCGGGGCGGGGGCGGGGGCGGGCGGAACAGCGGGAGGTGCCCCCCTTCACATGCGCTTAGATTAATATGGCGCGTTGCGCCTGCGCCTGCCGGAAGAGTTGCATAATGAAAGGCGCGCGGAACGTGTGTCGGTGGATTAGGCGATATAAAAACCCGACGGGCGGAGGGGAGCGACCGGAAGGGGCAGAACGGGAGAGGAAGGGAAGGGAAAAAGAGAGCGCGCAGAGCGCCTCTAGAAGGCCTTGCGCGAGGGTGGAAGAGCGAAAGAAGGGAGAGCGTTATATTAAGGACACGGCATTCACTTTAAGCAGAAGCAGAAAATGAAACAACTAGATCCTCCGTCGACAACTAATGAGACCGACTCTTCTTAGCTCCGAAGAAAGTTGCGTGGAAATTCCTTCTTATCAAAAATGTTACGTGTGGTTGTGATTATGCGAGGATCTCGCGTTTCGGAAGGGGAATAATGGTGGCGTAATGTGCGTACCTTTTACAAAAAAAAATGAGATAAAATATTGAATGTGTGCTTTAAAGAAAGCTCGTGGAAAACTCCGAAGAACCCCCCTCCCTGCCACCACTTGCCCTCGTGTTTGAAGTCGGGTCTCGGAGAAATAGATTACCTGCCATGAGAAAAATGAGAGAGCTAAAAGTTCTTAAAGCTGTACGCTCAAGACTCAGGGAAAAGACTCGCTTTACTTGTACGTCTTTCGCGCGTTCGCGCTGATGCCAAAGTGAAGAAAAGGAGATGTCTTTTACCTCTCTGCGCCCTGGGCGCAGCAGCAAAATTCGCAAAAGCACGGTTCGCATCAGTGACGCCACGAATCAATGCTACTTTTAACTCGACGGCAAAAAAGTGTTTTGATAAAACTTTGACAGGTTGCCTTGTCAAGGTTTTTAATATTTTTACTCCCAAAATCTACAGTAACTACATGTCAAATACATTTTGTCATTTGAACATACTTTGGCTGTTAAACTCGTAATTCTTCTCAGGTTTATATCACTGTGCCACTTACTAAAATTTTGAAAAAATATTGTTCGAAGTAAAGAAAAATTTATTGTAAGTTTGCAATAGTCATTCTGAAAACTTCAGTATATATATATATATATATATATATATATATATATATATATATATATATATATATATATATATATATATATATATATACACATACACACATACACACACACATATATATGTGTGTGTGTATATATAAGTTTCCGAGCTGTATATGCCTTTCTAGTACTCAGAATACACTTAACAAAAAATATGACCACAAAACAAGTTATCAGATAAGCGAAGAAAACATTGCAAGAAAGAAAAAAGTTCTTTTACTCAGGAAAACCTAGAGTCAACCTAACACT